>CAJNOP010000229.1:29180-67140 GCA_905250075.1 Rotaria sp. Silwood1
TGTGAGTGTGGGTGTGAGGCGTCGGTGTGGCTGTGAGTGTGGGTGTGGCTGCCTAGGAGTGCTGATATTTCTAAGACTGATACTAAACGCACACCCACACCCAGACCCACATTCACACCCACACCCACACCCACCCTTGTATTCGGTAGAGATTTTCAAGGGCTATTCAAATCACTATTTGGATTTTATCTAGCTATTTGCCTTTGTCGAAAAATTTCAAAAAGGGTGTGGGTGTGGGTGTAAGGGCATTCAAGACCTACACCCACACCCACACCTACACACCCACACCCATACCCACACCCAACACCCACACCCACACCAACACCCACACACATCCACAGCCACACCCACACCCGCCGTTTACATAAAAAACCAGTCTTTTTCAAAAAGAAGTGCGATTTCATGACGAAACCGATCGAATCTGTCGGCAAAAAAATATATTATTTGATTCATCTCGGCATGGACCATGTACTGATACGTTTTTCTAAACGATTTGTACTTATCTAATCGTTGTTTTCTTGCCAAAAGCCAAAAACGTAGCCGGCAGAATTTTTTCTGTTTTTAATTCTGCCGCTTCGTATAATTTGTGTTCCTAATTCTGCTGAAGTCATAAAAATTACATCGGGCTATCACAGATAAACTTGCGGATTGGTGTGGCGTGTGGGTGTGCGTAGCGTTCTTCTCTTTATCTTTACCCACACCCACTCACATCCACACTCACACACCTGATGTGCGATTGCTTATTGTAGCAGCTTCAGATTCAGATTTTCTTGTTACAGCGATACGTAATGCAAAGGAAGAAAGAAGAGATATAGGAGAAAATATGAGTAAAAATACTCAGCACGTGGATCAAAGAAACATGCAGTTACAAAAGCAACCATCTACGTTGTAAAATTCTATGTTCCTTTAATGTGCTTAAAGAGGAACAAGTTGGAAAAAAAACAAGCAATTTCGTTATCGATAAATAAATAGCACAGTCAGTTGCCAACACGCATAAAAAGAAATTTCATAGATTGAATTATCATTCATCACGTGAGTATAAGTTATGTTCTATTGTTCAAAACGAGACTCCATTAAATAATCAAGCAAATTGCAATAGCACAACACTCCTCAACAACTTTGATCTCCACTTTGATTATGATGCCGTAAATTTTAAGCACATTCCTTTTTCTGGAAAATAGAGTTAGTTTAAGTTCAAAATTTTCACATTGTTTCGTCAACTTAAGGAAGGGCCATACGAAATATAATGCACGCTTTTTCATTTGCTTGTTGTGTACTCAAAAAGTGAGTACACTGTAGAATCGGTCAGTGTGTCCGGCCGTCCGGCCGTTTACACGATAACATTTGAAAGGAGAGTCAGATCGCGATGAAATTTTCTACACAGTTTAGTCTCAATAATATCTCGGATGGGTTCGAAGATGAGAATGATTGGCCGAGCCGTTCCTGAGTTATTGCAAAAATAGTCATTTCCCCTATGCCTTCCTATGCGAAAATCGACCCCTTTCCGCTTTCATGAACAACTTTTCCTATCATAGTCAAATAAAACCCCAACTATTATATACTATTCGATAGAGAACTTCACGAGCTACAAAAGGGTATATAAAACATAAAGAAACAAGAAGGCTAACTCGCCTAATGCAACGATAATTAAACGGAAATTGGTTCTGTTTTTGTCCACTCTCTGATTGATTCCCAATTCGAGCTCTATCTTTCGATCACAGAGACGGTAATTCGAGGTTTTCTGGGGCGGAGAACTCGAATCTGTGCTCCACTTGTCTTGAAATACCATTGGTTGAGCAGGGACCAATAGAAATGAAGTTATAGGAAAAACGACTTTCTTAGGGTAATTCAATGCGAAGAGTTCAAATCTGAGCCGTATTCGGCCCTAAATCCTATTGGTTGAGCAGTAGCCAATAGAGTTCATGTGTTTATAGAAAAGGTTTGCGAGGATAATTTTGATGTCCAAACGTTCTAGGATGCAGAGATGTTCATGGCGGTGGTATCGCTACCGCTACTGCTGCCGCTACTGCTTCCGCTACCGCTGCCGCTACTGCTGCCGCTGCCGTACCGCTACTGCCATGGCGGTAGCGGCGTGGTAGCGGTAGGTTTTGAAATAATCGAAGCGGTAACGGTAGGTGTTTAAAAAGACCGTAGCGGTATCGGCGCGGCAGTGGCAGTGGCAACTTATTTTTTTTTACCATCGCGGTGCGGCGCGGCAGTGGTTGACGTTTTGAAAAAAAATTGTTTTTTTTTTCTGTGATTATCTATAATAGTTTAGATTATAGTTCCATTATG
Organism: Rotaria sp. Silwood1; assembly: GCA_905250075.1. Classification (NCBI taxonomy): domain Eukaryota; kingdom Metazoa; phylum Rotifera; class Eurotatoria; order Philodinida; family Philodinidae; genus Rotaria; species Rotaria sp. Silwood1. Next base: position 31,476 of record CAJNOP010000229.1, read on the forward strand.
ATTCAAATTAGAAGGAATTTTTTGCCTCAATCAAGAGATTTCAATTCTTCTTTCATCGTTTAAGAGAAAATACAAGTGCCAGCATAGTATAGTTATATGGTGATCTTATTTGAGAGCATGCCCATAAAGTTTCTAAGATAGTTATTCTAAATTATTATGATTGTTATACCTATCAATTGGTCCTATTTTCATGTAATATAATAATTTTCAGTGTGAGAATTTCTCACTAATGAACACTAACTTATTATTAACTTTTGGTCAAGTGAATTGGCATCTTCGGAATTTTCTTTTTTGAAACATCTTGCCCGAAAGCTTTTTCGATAGCTGCTACATCTTTAAAAACCGAAAAAGTTTTAGTTACAATGGGATTGTATTAAACAATAGAGGATAGAAACTATTACCTGATCAAGTGAATAGTATGCCGGTTATCAGAAGAACTCGATAAATCTTAGAAAACGCAAAATAAACTCATTCAACGTGCAAATGATTACTTTCTTGTAGAAGATTTTTATATGAAATTAATTCTTAAAAATATGAAATATACTAAATAGTTGAATCGATTCTTCGGAGTCTTTTTTTGTAACAGATATGAATCCCGTTTTTGTATTAATAACAGGCAAAATATTTTCTTGGAACTCATACATATCGAAGTAATAAATTGTAGTATTCTAGATCATTATATCGCATTCTATTTCACTTCGATCCTTGGCACTATATAATCTCGTACTGAGTATAAGTTTCAATAATTTCTAGCTCTTTCTACTGCGAAGTATCCTTTATGTCAGTGGAGAATGAATGTCTTATTTGATCTGTATCCTTTTTTCTATATAATTATAAATCTTGTGATTTCAAACGGTTATGATTATTCAATGTGTGCTTATTATTCGACTAAAGCTTTAATAAATTCGTAATTGGAAGCGGCTTCGTCATCTATCACTTGTATAATATATAAGCATGTTTTTATATAAGAGGACAGCAGACAATGAACGCAAGTACTTCCAAGTACTTTCTTGATTTCGCCGTCGCATTCTTTCATTTTTCCACAGATTTAGAACCATAAGACTTTCTACACGTAACATCGGCGACTACAAAACGGTACACTTAACTTTTTGATAAAGATGCCTCATAGAGAAAACTAGAAAGCACTTTAAGCAATCCCCCGCTCTTATAAAACAATCGTTGAAATGTTAAACATTTTTGCTTCTTGTCAAAAGAACATTTTCATCTAATGATGCAGTGTACTGTGTTTTAGATGTTGGCGTTTCGCAAAAAACAAGTCCTATGATTCTATGTCTGCCAAAGCATGAAATAATCCCAAGTCGAAAATAAGCACTGTTAGAGTTAAAATAGCTTATAACCATTTCAACCGTTTCAACTCAATCGGTTGAATCGATTCATAACTGATTCAATCAGTTTTAATTCTAACAGTGAAAATAAGAAAGTATCTACATTCAGTGTCTGGAAGACAGAACGTTCTAAAGACTATCCTATTCATAACGTTGCGGCAGCTGTATGTTTTTTTATTATGCGCGGCGGTGGTGCGGTGAACTTCGATTTCAGCGCGGTGGGGCAGCGGGGCGCGGTAGTTTTCACTTTTCAAAGCATCGCGGCGCGGCAGCAGTGCAACACCAAATTCTAAAGCGCATGGCGGCGCAGCAGCAGCAGATTTTCAGCCGTGATGGACATCTCTGCTAGGATGACTCATCTGTCTAATTCACTTTTTGAAGTACGCATAACTCTCGGATTTAAATCCGAGGTTTTCACATTTATTTTTTAATATATTTGTGAGTAAGTTCTCAGTTACGTGTCGTCGTATATTTGGTGGTGTGTGGGTGTGCATATGAGTACATGTACGTGCAGGAGCGGGGGTTTTCGGTTATAAGAATAGGCATCCACACCCACCAGACCACCCACACCGACCCACACCCATATTTACACCCTCTCGCGGACAAAAAAACGGCCTTTTTCCATTTCACTTTTGCATCGCTTTACACTTTGTTTTAAAAAAACAAAATATACCATAAGATGCAGCGTGAAAAGAACTACAACCTACAGAGTAAAGCTTATTTTATTTGTGTGCTTTTTGCTTTCCAAAAAAAAACCAAAATCCTGTGCGCCCAATTTTCGACGTTGCGAAAATATCATTTTTTCTTATCTTATCTTACCTCATCTTATCTCATCTTTTTATCACCTAATGTGCTTTTTTCAAAAAAAACAAAATATACCAGAAGATGCAGCGTGAAAAGCTCTATAATTTACATAGAACAATTTGTTCAAATACGAAGAAAAGAATTTCTCGTTCGTGTAGAAAAATGATTTTTTTTGCGCAGCGTCAGACATTGGTCTCACAGAATTTTGCTTTTTTTGAAAATGAAAAGTACATAATTTAAATAAGGTTTACTTTGTAGATTGTAGAATTTTTCACACAAACATACTAGTTGATAAAAAGATGAAATAAGAAAAAAGGAATTTCTCGTCGCATAGAAAAAAAGATTTTTTCGCCGCGTCGAAAATTGATAGCACAGGATTTTGCTTTTTTTGAAAGCAAAAAGTGCACAATTAAATTAAGCTTCACTTGGTAGATTGTAGAGTTTTACACGCTGTATCTTCTGGTATATTTTGTCTTTCTTTCAGGAAAGCACATTAGGTGATAAAAAGATGAGATAAGATGAGGTAAGATAAGATAAGAAAAAATGATATTTTCGCAACGTCGAAAATTGGGCGCACAGGATTTTGCTTTTTTTTGAAAGCAAAAAGCACACAAATAAAATAAGCTTTACTCTGTAGGTTGTAGTTCTTTTCACGCTGCATCTTATGGTATATTTTGTTTTTTTAAAACAAAGTGTAAAGCGATGCAAAAGTGAAATGGAAAAAGGCCGTTTTTTTGTCCGCGAGAGACTCACCCACACCCATATCCACACCCACTCACATCCATATCTACATCCATACGCACACCCACACCCACACCCACCCATCCACCCATATCCACACCCACACCCACCCATACTCACTCATACCCGCTCATACTCATATCCACGCACACTCACGCCCGCGCTTTCCTAGTTGACTCATCAATCAATGGTGACAATAGCTTCTCGTTTTCCTTAACACTCATTCGTGACTTGATTGTTTTCTTATTTTATTATTGCAAGTACACATGCACACATGATATGGCTGTATCTGTAGCTATGCAGTGACTAATGAAACTGTAATGTCGTTATATTTCTTTTCTCAAGAACAGATAATCGAAGTATTGTTTCTCATTGATGGCACGTACAGATTCGATACTGTATATAGAAATATATATATATATGCAGAATCCTCATTTATGCTAACGTTTCTCATTTGAAATCCATTACCTGCATTATTTATATTTAATATAGCTCACATCGGAAAGAAAAAATGGCGTCTAGTGTATGGTCTGTGCTCATCATCCTGGTTGCTCTATTGTCAGTGGGTTTCATTCTCAACATTGTCAGCAATGCTAAAGCAATAGAGTACGGCAATCTCAGAATTTTTGTGTAATGATTCATTCACATTAATGACATCTTCGATGAAAAAGGCAGAAGATTATTTCTATGGCTCACTTTTGTGTGGTTCAGCTTCTGGTGAACGGGTGATATTCTTCTTCGAGATGCTGTAATGTCATTCGAATGCATGAAAAGAATTATTTCCTTTGAAAACTTTTCCTCTTTTTGAGCAGGACTAGCTCATCGTGACAAAGAATCACTTTAGGCGTAGACATAGTGAATAGTGATATAGAAGATCAACTCCATACTCATTCCCCGATTAACTTCAATATTTCTTGAATTCTGTTTTAATGTTGAAGAGAAAATTAGAAAACGTTAGCCTTTCAACTGTGAGTAAGAACTGATAACATTATTGTGATGATGTCCTATTCATGGGAGAGACGCTGTCTGGTGTTTCTAAAGTTCGTCAAAAACTATCTTATGTAAAAAAAGGCTTGCCGAATTGGAGAATAGTAGGAAATGAATTTATGTGCACAACATTCTGCTTCAGTTTCAAACGATATGAGTTACTAAAACCGATACCTGAGAACCAGAAAACTACAGGGCGCACTTTCATCGCCTGTATTGCAAGCGATCATTGGATTGTTTATAACCGATCGGAATTATGTTTGCTCGTATTATGAGATAACAGCAACATACAGTTAGTTCACAAGAAAATACAGCATTGATTAAATTAACTTGATGATGATGTCGTCTCATAATTCATAATCCAACGTTTTTCAGGCGTTTGATTTCGATGGAAAAACATTATTTTGAAGCAATTGTACGAGAAAGCTTTTGAAAATTTCCAATATGAGCTCGTTGATCCTATACGAAATTATAATACAGGACGATAACGTTTATATTTGACCATTCGTGCTTCTCTAATATAATATATCCTAAATTCAGTTAAATCAACGATCATCGTTTGTCAATAATGTGCGAATGGATCAGGAATTCACGGTTAACTTAGTTTACTATTTTTTATTTCATAGTACTTTGGCAAGAGGCAATGATCTCAATCATCCGTCGGAGAGTGACGACGCTCTCGATCTTTCGACGGCGATATTTCCACCGAAGACGTGCTCAATGCTAACAATTTCGGCTGAATATGCATGGCTACAAGAACACTATCCTGGCTTTAAGCTACAGCTACAAGCTCTACTGTTGGTAAATGAAAAGTACTATGATCGCATGACCATTCTGACAATAAATGGCCAAAAGAAACAAATTTATTTTGACGTCACACCATGTCTCAATCACTAAAGTTCCACAACTTCTTAGAGAAAACCGGACAATCTTTTGTGAAATGTTAATCAGAATGTAAATGTTTGATATAAACTTTCTCAGATCAAGAACGTACAATCAATTATATCTATACTTCCCAGTCCATTGAGAAAGGGAGTGTGTGTGGGTGTCGGGTAGGTATGAGTGTCTGGGTGTTGGTGTGAGTTGGGATCACATTGTGAATGATCCATACGCGTACCCACCCCTCCATTTACACCCAAGTCCACGCTCACACCCACACCTACACCCCACATCCCACAATCCACACGCATACTCACAAACCCACAGCTAAACCCCACACCCCCACACACACTTACTCACACCCATACCCACACCCACACCCAACGCCACAACTTTTTCTAGTTATGTCGCTACTTATTGTATGGATATTATTCAAAGTGCAAAGAAGTCATTATCAATAACTAATTTTAATAATTTCAATTAAAAGCGATAGTTCACCAACAACAGTTGAAAGATCTCGGTTGATATTTTGTTCGCTAAAATCACCTTTCGATAATTTTATGGCAGTGCTATTCTGTTCTCAAATCCAAAACAGTTTTTCATTCATCTCAAAAAACATCATCGTAAAGATTGACTTATATTTTTTTAGAAGAGTACACTAATAACATCTGATTACAAAAAAATATAATCTGTTTAAATTCAATCAAAATTATATTCAATAATTATAATTGAATTGCTATTGAGATGTCTGTTTTCACAACGTCCACCACATAAATCGATGCTACCTTTCTATTAATTAGGCTGTTCGTTCATAATGAAGATGAGTTCATTATTTGGGTGTGGGGCGTGGGCGTGGGTGCGGATGTGGGTGCGGGTATGGGTGTGGGTGTGGGTGGGTGGTTGTGAGTGTGGATATGGGTGTGGGTGTATGGGGTGGGTGTGGGTGAGGATGGCGTGTGTGGGTGTGGGTTGGGTGTGGGGTGGGTGTAGGTGTGGGTGTGGGGTGTGGGGGTGGGGGTGTGGGTGTGGGTGTGGGTGTGGGTGTGGGTGTGGGTGTGGGTGTGAGTAAAAAGAGAAATGACACCGACACCCACACCCACACCCACACCCACCCACACCCACACCCACACCCACACCCATACTCACACCCACACCCACACCCTAACGCATAGGCCACAACATATTCTATTTTATTGTGTTGACTGAGGAGAATGCGAGAATTCAGATTGATCGATGATAGAAAATATTTTATAGTGTTTAATTTTTTTTGTTGACATGAGGGTATAATTATAGTTCTAACCTAGTATACTTTCTCATGTGCAGAGCGCTTGCAAATGTAAACTATCAGTGCTGAACGGAAGACCGGTTTTGAAAAAAATTTGAAAACTCTTGGATATAATAGAGGTCATAGGCTTCTAATAAGTCTGTCATATTCACCGTACTTTGGTGGGATTCTAATACGGGAGGAGATTTAGATATTGTCTGTTTATCGATATTATTAATATTTCTTTTATTTGAAATAAAAGCATTCATAGTTGTTTGGAAAACGATCAACTTAATATATTTATTTGCTTCTCATTTTCTTAGTGACAATAATAGATAGGGCTATTAGGCAGATTGTTTGATACAATATTATTATAAAAAGTCTGTTGTTTTTTTTTACAAATCTTTGTGTTTATGTGGGTTGGGCTTTGTGTAGTGTAACAATTCTGTTGAGTTTTTGGTATTTATTCTCTTACACAGCTCGCTATGACCTACCAAAATTGATTGAAATGATGAAACATATGAATATTAGTTTGAACTGTTTATCAGAAATAGTCTAACTAATTAATTATCTCCATTCTTTCAATGATACAGTTTAGGTCGCATAGATGGTACTTGATTAATATTTAAGCAAGTTAAACACAGTTGCAGAGTGTTGATACTTATGTGTCATTTTATCGTTTCTGTAGTATAGTTGTCGTGGGTAGAAATTGTTGTCGCACTCTTTCTTATTAGTATGTCTTTCGTATTTTTCTTCATATTGGGAGAAAATACTTGTTTCGTTGATATTATCATGTTCTCTATATTTTCATTTCAGAATAGTTCACAATTTATTATTAAAAAATGTACAATACATATTTATTGATTTTGTTTATTTCATTATCTTTAAAGCATTACTATTGCACTTTTGTCGCTATTTGTTTCGTTCCATTTTCTCTTCTTTTCTTTTATTCGTAAGACATATAGATGATTGGTAGGGAGAGAAAACACAAACACAAACTACCGACACGGGAGAGAAAAAGAAAGAAAAACAAGTCAATATCATATAATAGCATTATCTATTTAGGGCAACGATAGAACTAAAGAAATATATAAGAATAAGAGCTAGCAAAGTAGCAAAAAATAATATTCTCATAGTGTTCTTTTCCTATGTAGAGTGTTTGCAAGGCAAAATACAAGTAAAGTAGTGTCTTGTTGTACATGATTTGGTAACCCTTGAGTTGTTTATTAATAAAACCTAGTTTCTAATATATGTGTATCGATTTTTCAAAGTTAACAAAAAATGAGTTAAATTCTGCGCGTATTTTTCGCCTCTCTTTTTAAAAGTATGTGTTCTTTAGTTACAATTATCAGATTCGAAATCGGCATGAAAACTGGATCTTTCATCTTTTCAACTAGTGTAAAAATTCGAAGAATATTGAAGTCAGACAAGTTTAAAAATTAAAATAATCGAGACAAAATTCTAGGTGTTTTTTTTTCGACAAAGAAAAAGCAGCTGAAGAATACTTTTATGACTTGTGATACAATGAATTAACCAGTATAAAACATCTCGAGTCATTAATTGTACAAAAGAACGACATAGACTTACAAAAACATACGAATATGATCAATATTATAAATTTCACAAACACTAAAATTAGTGTTTTTTCCGATTTTAAAAAACGATTTACAAATGTTGTGAAACATTTTTTTCTTGATCAGCAGAGTAAGATCTATAAAAATATATGCAAAGGAAATGAAAAATACTGTTCGATGTAATGGTTATCATTAGATTTTTTTTTGTTTTCAGATTGAAATAACATATACATAAAATTAAAGTTATGGAATTCAGAAGAGGCAGTGTTGCAACTATGCACAAGGCTGTTCTTACTCGATATTTGGCATTATCACAACCAGAAACTAAAATCATAGCTACCTACATTTGGATTGATGGTACTGGAGAAAATCTTCGAGGTAATAGATTGTCATAGGTTAACACGATCGTTTCTTTTCGTTAACATCATTCTTTTCTATCACTTAGCTAAAACTCGAACACTTGATGAAGAACCAAAGTTACCAGAAGAAATCCCTTGGTGGCACTTCTCTGGTTTATCAACCGGACAAGCTGATGATTCAAATTCAGATACCTATCTTAAACCAGTAACTATTTTTAAAGATCCATTTATGCTTGGTCGAAATATATTAGTTATGTGTGAAACATATAAATACAATAAAGAACCAACTGGTAAGAAATAAAACATTATCATAGAATATTGTCAATAGGATGTTTTTTTTTCTCAAGCTACAAACAAACGATTCAAATGCGTTGAAGCGATGAAAGCGGCATATGATCAACAACCATGGTTTGGTCTCGAGCAAGAATATACACTTTTAGATGGTGATGGTTGGCCATTTGGATGGCCAAAAGGTGGATTTCCACATCCACAAGGTTAGTATAAAAAAAGAACCTATAGATGTAACAGATATCATTTGTTTTTTTTTCGTACTTTTTTCAAGGACCGTATTATTGTGGTGTTGGCGCAAATCAAGCACTCGGTCGTGATGTTGTGGAAGCACATTACAAAGCATGTTTATATTCTGGTATTAGTATTAGTGGTACTAATGCCGAAGTAATGCCAGCTCAATGGGAATATCAAATTGGTCCATGTGAAGGTGTTGATGCTGGTGATCAACTTTGGATGTCACGTTATTTATTATTACGTATTGCTGAGGAGTTTGGTGTACAAATTAGTTTTGATCCAAAACCTATTCCAGGTGATTGGAATGGTGCTGGATGTCATACTAATTTTTCAACTTTAGCTATGCGTCAACCTAATGGCATCGAGTAAGTAATATACGATGCGACAATTTTTGAAACTATGTCAAACGTTGTTATACTGTATTGATATATTCTAAGCCTAGCAATATTTTTCTTTGTTTTTTCAAAAGAGTAATTTTTGAAGACAAATCTAAGAAGCAGCGAACCATTCAAATACAGATATGGGATTTTAACAAGTAATACAAAAAGAGAATTCAGGATATCAACAATAGTGTTGACATCAGCAAACAATGAGATTTATTTGTTTGAAATATGTAAGATCTTAGAAACTGTTTTCTCATTTTCTTCTATTACCCAAAAAAAGAACAACTATAATGTTCCAAGTATTTCTAGTACAGAGTTTTATAGTTAGCATATTATTCTTTCTAACAAAAAAATATTTTAATTGAATGGAAAGAAGACAGCATAGTCTAACAGCGTTTGACATAAATGCAAACACTTCTGCATTGCATCTTGCTTAAGAAATTCTTTGTTTTCAGAGCTATCGATAAAGCAATCAAAGCACTTGAATTACGTCACGAAGCACATATAAAATGTTATGGAAGAGATAATGAACGACGATTGACCGGACGACATGAAACAGCAAGTGTAAGTTTAAATCAATAACATATATCTTACACGAGAACATACCTAACTATCGAAAGGCGTTCGAGTTTCAAAAATAAAGTCATCTGAACATTTTACAATAAACTATTCTAATTAAGGACTGGCTCTGTGCGAAATATCAATAGAAATTCGAAACGCAGTTTTTTGGTATCTCTGAGGAAGACTAATATATACTGTATTGATAATATCGCTAAAATGCAACACTACGGTAACAATAAACCAATAGCTCGAAGTTTTTTCAAAGTATATATAGTTCATTAGAATCTACATGATAGATATAGTTCTGATTCAAAATTGATTAGAAACTTGAATATGTTTCCTTGTTAGAAACAATGTCCTTAAAGTAGTTATAGATCGAAACCCTTTGAGGCTTGTCTTTTTCTCACAGAAATTCACTCTATTTTTACATTATTTAGATCAATAAATTTAAAGCTGGTATTGCCAATCGTGGTGCATCAATTCGAATACCTCGTCAAGTTGGTGAAGAAAAATGTGGTTATTTCGAAGATCGTCGTCCAGCATCAAATTGTGATCCATATGCTGTAACAGATATTATTGTTCGTACTGTATGTCTTGGTGAAAAAGATCCACAATAAGAACAAACATTACACGCAAGAAAACCAATATTAGAAAAACATTGAAGAATTGTATGTACGCCTTAATGACGCGTTTCAAAAAAAATATATTCTTTGTCGCGTATTTACTTTTTTTTCTTATGCGAAAAAAAACGAAACTTATAAAAGCTATGTCAATGCTATGCCTGGTTTAAAATCAATAATAGAAAACAACATCTTTCAACATTTCTCTTTTGCATGTAAATCTTTTATAACGGACAAAATCGAACATTAACTCTCCGTCAGATAAAAAAAAAGTTCCTTTTTCCGATTCGTATTTTTTATTACCTAAGACATTATATTAAAAAAACAAAATACACTAGAAGATGCAGCATGAAAATCTCTACAATCTACAAAAGACAGCTTATTTTATAATTACATCTTTTGTTTTGAAAATGGATGAAATTCTGAGTCACTTCGAAAAAATTTATTTACTCGTTCTTTTTCTTATTTGATCTTTTTATCGCTTGATATACTTTACTAAAAGGAAAACATAGAACACTACAAGATAGAGCGTGAAAAGTTCTACAATTTACACTAAACGGCCTTTCTTACAATTGTCTTTTTTGTATTGAAAATCAGCAGGATTCTGAGTCACTAACTTTTGATTCTTCAAAAAAAAAGCAGCTTTTTTGATACAAGGTGAACTCTTTTTCTTATTTTATTAATCAAATGAATCATTCTTTCTAACTTCATTTCTTTGTTCGGCCATTCGTTATGGCTTTCAATATCCACTCTTTAACCAAAACAATCAGAAAGGGTGTTGGTGTGGGGTGTGGATGTGGGTGGTGTGGGTGGTGTGGGGTGTGGGTGTGGGTGGTGTGGGATGTGGAGTATGGGTCTGGATCTGGGTCTGGGTGTTGTTCTGTTCCTGTATTTATACAGACACCCACACCGCCACACACCTACACCCACACCTACACCCACATCCACACCTACCAACACCCACACCTACCCACACCCACATCCTATACGTTGCTTTTTGATTCTGTATAAACGAGCATCAGTAGAAAATGAAACATCAGGTTAGGGTACATTTTGAAGCCAACTATTTAGTGTAAGAAAGAACACAATGCTACAACGACCAATAATAAAAACCGAATTATCTGGTCTGAAAGCAAAAACAGATAATTGAAGAAGATACAAAATATGTAACGTCATCGTTTAATCATTATCCATATAAGCTTGTTGTTGAAAAAGTTTACGGTGTTTGAATTGACGATACTGATGGTAATGTATTTACGGGCTGTAATTCAGGTTTTGCCGTTTGTTCAACTGGTCATTGCCATCCTGAAGTTGTCGAAGCAATCATAAAACAAACGCAAAAATTTATTCACATGTGTTCAACAAATTATAATTATCACCACATGCTCGATTTAACTAAGAAACTCGATGAATTAGCTCCTATTAAATCACCGACAAAAACATATTTTACTAATTCAAGTATTGAAGCAGTTGAACCAGCATTAAAACTTGCCATGTATCATACAAAACGACAAAAATTTATCTCGTTTATGGGCTCGTTTCACGGTTGAAGTATGGGTACACTTTCTCTGACAACATCGAAAAAAATTCATCGAGTTTATATATGCGTCAAATATTACTTAGGGCATACCAAAAGTAGTGGCGGAGATTCAGAAATTCCTTATAAAAAGATTTAAGAAACTTTCTTTCTATATGGTCTGATAGAGAAAAGAATGCTCTATTTTTCTATGCTATTTGATCGTACTGCAACTAATATCATAATAATAAATATCCGATAAGATCTGTTTCGTTTGCATACGTGCTGGTTGTATTAATACTAATTTTCAAAAGTACGAGTGAGTATTTTTTTGAATTACTTTTGTTAGAAACAAAATAGAGAACTGCGGTTTTCATCGTTGGAAAGAGGAGATGACGATGCATCGAATCGTATATTCCAGGATTTTCTTATATGTTTTTTGTAAGGTTTCCAATTGACCTTTTTAAGACCAACCTATCTAGTAAGTTGTTTCCAATGAATTTTCTATTATCAATTATAAATTCTGATCATTAGTTGAAGATCTACAAAGTGCGAAAGGCTGAGATGAAAAATATGTGTTCTAGTCGAGCCTCTAACACGATTTTCTAGCGAAACCTATGAAAACAATCACTACTTTTGGCTCTTTCGTTTTTTCATAAAAAAAATTATTCTACCAACAGTTAGAAAATTGAATAAAGAAAACTTGAGAAACAGTATTCATATAACCGGTACGTAATCAAACGAAACAGATCTTATCGAATATTTATTATTATGATATTAGTTGAAGTACGATCAAATAGCATAGAAAAATAGAGCATTCTTTTCTATATCAGATCATATAGAAAGAAAGTTTCTTAAATCTTTTTATAAGGAATTTCCGAACCTCTGCCACTACTTTGGTATGCCCTAAGTATATAGATATTAATAAAACATCTAAACAATTAAATTTTGTTTTCCATTATTTTTCCTATTTTGACATATCTTGTAAAAGAATTAGCTGCTGAAACATTTGATGAATTGGAAATGTTTATTATAGAAAAAGAATGTAATTTGAAAATTTTATGTATTATATTACTTTCCCTGAAGATAAACATTATCTTCATAGTAATCGATAAAATGAATTAATTTCAGATAATTGATTTTTATTTATAACATCATCAACAAATTGTTCCTGAATCTGGATCTTTAACACAATTTGAACCTTCTGATCAATTTCATTCATTTTTTTTGTAATATATAAATTTTCTTTTGTGTTTTAATGAAAAATGATATGATACCAATTCTTCTATTGAATTTTCAAAGTTTACTCAACTTATAATTACAGATCTTCCTTGTGATGAATATAGAATGATACTGAATTTAGTTATTCATATTCTTATAGTAATCACATAGATTTATCATGTGGAAGTCCAACAGCAGATGAACTTGAGGGCGTGAGTGAAATGTATATGAACTCTCACACTCAACTTTTTTTATTACTTTTTATTGAATTGAAAAACAACAATGAACATTTTATTTTCATTTTTTTTAAAGGAATTATATGATAATCATGTTAGAAATTACAAAAAATCGTATTAAATAGTTCAAATGTTGAAAATAATATTAATAAGTCATTCAATTGAAATTTGAAACATCATCACCTAAAAAGATATGATAATATAATTGACAATTGTTTTTTTTCTTGCATTTTATGAGTACAGTTAATTCTGAAATTCAGAATTTGTTTTAAATACTTACAATAATTTGTTTGATTGTCATACTGAGCGTTTTGTGGATATGAATAGTTTGTGTCTGAATTCCAATCTTGTTTTAAATAAACTAAACGATAATTAAATTTTGTAACTTAAAAGAATAAAACTACTATCAAATGACTTACTATCCTGATTATTTTGACTAGCATTATCATAATAATTAGCATCATTTGTTGAATAATTATTCGCTAAATTATACAAAAAAAGAACAATACTTATTGATATATATATATATACAGAAAAACAAACTTTCATCAGTTTGATATTGATACGAAAAATCATAATTGTCACCTTCACGATTCTTATCATTCCACCAAAGATCTTGATTACCGTTATAACCTTCAGTATCATCATGTCCGTCTAATTTTTCAATAAAATGATTATTATCATGAATATCATCAGAATAATTATTCTTATTATCATCAAAATGCCAATTTTCTTGACTAAAATCATTATTCATCAATTTTCGAATCGTCCATGCATCGAAACAAAAATCTGAATTAGTCATATAATCATATGGAACATAACAATATCCTCTGTCACCCTACAATAAGAACAAAAGAAGATAATTCTTGATAGCAAACATCTATTTACCCATTCTTCTCCCCATGAATTACGAACAATAAATGCTCTTGATTGATCATTATAACCAACAGCTAACATTGCGTGACTATATAAAAGAACGAAATTCTTTTTTATTTTTTAAGTTTATGAAAAAAAAATTTGTATGCAACAAACCTTCCATGTGATTCTCTGCTACTCTCTGAAGGATCTGGCATTGGTACTACCCCTGTTTTTCTTGCATTATCAAATGAATTAAACAGTTGAATGCCAAATCCAAATGGAAAACCTTGTGCAAGACATGATTTCATTTCATTTAAAACAAGATCAACTCGAAATGCTTCATTTATTGTATACTTTTTTGCTTGTTGAAATGCTTGATCACTAGGACGTGTATTAACATTTGATATATCATATGGCCATATTGATTCAAGACATGTACCCAATTCTTCTAATGCTTCAATAGCATCTGTCATTGAACAACCAGTATCTTCTATTGATTCTGAATAATTTCCTTTAACTCGTGCATTATAATAAATAAATAAACGACTGACATCTATATTGATACCATTTGATTTCTTTGCTAAATATTCATAAGCTCCTAAAAAGAAAACATTAATGATAAAATAAAAAGAATTTCAATTTTTTTGTCATGTTTTTCTGTACCAGCAAGACAGTTAGCCACACTGAAATGTATAAAATCAAAGAAATAAAAATTTTCAATGATAGAATTCTCTTTACCAGCTTCCAAGTTGTGATTGATCTTCAACAGGTGTCATATCTGATCGAAGATCAACGTTCGGTGGAAGTTGATCAGTTCTTAAAACCATATCTTGACGAAATTTTTGACATAATTTATGTTTATCTGGCAAACGTGTCGATCGTAAAATACCATTAAGTCGAAATTTTTTATTGTTCGTGCTATTGATAAAACAAGGTTCGATTGGCATATTATTGTTGTATGAATATTAGGATACTATTTCCTTTATGAGAAAAACACCGACTTATATAATGCCAAGAAAATTATATAAATGTTTTTTGACTTTCATCAAATTATTCATACATAGATGCCTTGTTTTTCTTTTTCGATCAAACTGTAATTATTCATTACTCTGTGACAAGGGTACATTCATTCGTTTCAATTAAAAACACGATGAGTGACTAATGACATGGCTGTTACTCATCAAATGACAGATAGTTTTATTCATGTTAATGATTATACATAAGACAAGAAGCCCCGGTAAATAAATTATTAATTTTCTTTAGAAATTAAAAAGCTGTTGAAAATTGATTTTGTTTTTTAATTATTTAGATGTATATGTTTTGATATAGTTCAGAAATAGTTCTTGATAGGACATGGAAAAAGATAAAATACTTTGAAACTGATTCAATGAAACAGCGTTTCAGTAGTTATTTCTATTCAATAGAACCGCTATCATATAGATGAAGATGTGATCGATTGAAAATGTGCTTGATGATGGGTGTGTGAGTGTTGGTGTAGGTGTGTGGGGTGTGGGGTGTTAGTGTGGGTGGGTGTGGATTTGGGTGGTGTGGGTGTGGGTGAGTGTGGGATGTGTGGGTGTGCGTATTTGGGATGAGTGTGGATGACTGTGGGTGTGAGTGTGTGTGAAGAGAATAGCAGCATTCACACCAACACTCGTACATCCACACCCACACCCACATTCATACCCACACACTCACACTCACCCACACTCCACACACACCCATTCACATCCACACCCACACCCTAATCAGTTCTATAACGAAGACAAATCGATTCATGTCTTCGAAATATACTTTCATAGAACATCTTCGTTCAGTAAAACAATATGTCCATGATAGAGTGCTATTGCATATATCATTTTATTATTCGATTAGGTGCCTTTAATGTACGAAGATACCCAGTATTATAATCACTCTGTCTCTTACTTGCCACAAGTTTAAAGTTTAGCGATAACCATTACTATCTTATCTGGATGAAATAAACAATGATTAGGATTGATCGGATGTATCTAATAGTGAAAGGTTAGCATCTAGGAACGAAGAAAATCTAAAGATGCATTCCAAATGAAATGAAATACTTGTCAAGATTAGAAAAATTCATTTATTTGATTATTTTAGTTCATATTTGATATTCTCTTGTATCGGATGAAATCTCTCGTTATGATTCTATTTTTTGATAATAATTAAACAAAAATTAATGTAGATTCTTTTTTACGTCAAGTTGTTTTAGAAATTTATTTGCAATTGTGAATGTTAAGATGTTCAGCAGCTCTTATAACAAATTGATTTAGACCGCAAGAAATAACATTAAATTTAAAGGTGAACATCTATAAGACCATCCTTTACCAAGATGAATCGACCATGATTATTTTCATTTGATTTCATATCACTTATAACTTGATTTTCTTTACAAATTATTGATGATGGCCATCGTTTATTTAAATGTATTGATGGGAAAATAGTATATTCAATAATAAAAAGATTTTCACCAAATGTTGAAATAAATAAAGTTGTATCATAACAAGTTTCACGTTCCCATGAATACTTCTTAATAGAATTAATTGAAAATAATTCTACTGCAATGAGTTTAAAATCAAGAGTATAAATATTTTTTAGTGATGTTAGAATAAATCGTGAAAATATATTTGATTCCAATTTGTAGAAATGATTTTTTCTCCATAATTGTTAAAGTTTGATCAATTAAATATAAATTTGATTTTTCTGAAACTACTAAAGATGTTTGATTTGTTGATAAAGAATATCAATTATCAGATTGAAGTTTAATCATATGTTTTGGAGCTTCGAAACCTACAAAAGTATTTTCGTCTGATTGATTTGTATGAAAATGCGATGTTGAAGATGATGATAAATTAGAAACAAGTTCTTTTATTAGAAATGAATGAAGTTTTAAATCAGATATTCGACTTGTGAAGCATCATGATCACTAGTTAATGAATTTAAAATATTTTTTGATCTATCAATGTATTCTTTTGCTCTTCTTATATATTCATTATGTTTTGATTTGTAAAATTTATCAATTGTGTCATGAGCTTCATTTCTCCATTCCTTAAATCTTTTTTAAAATTTTGATTCATTTGTATGAAATTGATTAAGGTGATCAGATACTTGACGAATCTGATCTGATAAACATATTGGTTGATTTTTATTTTCATCATCATCTTCTTTTAAATAATCCATAGATAGATCTTCTTGACAAGAGTTATATTGATTTGTGTTTGACGATGATATTTGTTATAATCATTAAAACAAATATAAATTCGATATCAAATGTTTATTATTAAAAAGAAAAAAACGTAAGATTTGATTTGAAAAAGATTTCAATGACGAAAAAATATAAGAAATTATTTTTTTTTTCTTCGTCTAGTGGAAGCCAAAAAACAACTGAAAAGAATAATTTAGCAAAATTTTCTTTCATTCATCAATGTTGCAAATCTGGATTAAAAGTACAGAAAAAAAACATATAAATATAAACCATTGAATAGAAACATAATGAACACATTGACTTGCCATATAGAGAAAATTATTGTACTAGCAACAGATTTACATAAAGTTATTGTAGTTAAACTAAAAAAGATTCTTAATGTCTTTTCACTATTGATTTTATTGACGAGATTGATGAAGAAAAGATGATGATTTGCAATTATATTTAAAAAGCAACAACTCATTTGTATTTATTCAACGACATCAATTATATTTTTAACCTTAGTTAAACAATGACAAAATAGTTCTCTTTAAACAATAGAAAAATTTTTAGTTGTGAACTGATCGGTTATCGAAGACATATTTATTCTTCATGAATTTTATCATCATGTGTAATTAATCTAATCACTCCGAATGGATTCATTTTTCGATAGTTGATGTAAAAACAAATATAATACATCAGAAGCTTTACAAATTGTTACTCTTGGTACAGTTGATGTTTGACTAATGTGTTAAGAAATAAAAATGTCTATATAATCTTAAAAGCAGTCTATTAATCGTATGTCGATTTATTTCGTCGATAAGCAAATGGTTGATGAAGAAAATTTTTCGTTTTATTCTGAATAATTCTCTTCGCAAGATTTTTCGATTATTGATAGAATTGGATTGATAATTAATATAATACAATCCAGAGGCGGCGGAACGATTCAAATCTAGAGGAGGCTCAAAACTTTTCAGGCAGCTATGGGAGAGTGATATAAAGGGAGGAAGGATTTTTTAGCTTTCTAATTCTAACTGTTACTAGAATTTTCTTAAAAGATGCGCCGTTGAATTTGACAATCTTTCGAGAATTATTTGTTTGGTCTTTACAGGAACCATTTAAATCACAGAATTTCTCTGTTTAATATCATAAAATGCAATTTAACTATACTAAAAAAACATCTCTGGTCTGGAAGAGTGAATCGTCACCTTTAGTAAGCTGTTTGTATTTGTCTTAATTTCTTCAATTTAATGTTGAAATGAAAACATCAGTCTCGGGACGTATAGAAATATTCTGAAAACGAATCCTAGAAACTGTTGTTGAATTCTCTGTAACAACTGCATCACAAGGTAATGTGGACCTGTTCTGATGAGTTCTTAGGAAATTGGATAGAATATGTAAAATATTGCTACTTCCCTTTATATTGAAAGTAACAAAAAATATTTGTAATATACATATTTCTTATTTATCTTCGCACAAAAATTCTGAAAACCTTGATTTTTTTAAAGAAGCAAAACGTTCTCCAGACTTATCTTAACCAATTTCGAGAGAGCTAAAAGCAAAGATGTACAAAATACGACAATTTTTCACTTTTCTGAATTAAATTTGTTCTTCTATGTAAATGATTAATTGCCTAGTTGTTCACTTTTATATCTTTAAAATGATTTTCGAACATGACACGGGTCACTTTGATAGTGTTATCGTATTGAGTAACGAATTTTTGTACATTAAACTTGACTTTAATAATTATTTTACCATTTCTGGTCCGTTGAATCTGTTATTATGGAGAGAAATTTCAGTTTCTCGCGCATCTTTACTTTTTTTCACTCCAAAAGGTTTGTAATAAGCCATTCAGGTTTTTATCATTTTTCTGTGCGAAAATAAATGCAAAATAGCTATTATTTCAAAATATGTTTGTTAATTCCAACATAATCGGAATTCGAAATGTTTTATACATCGTTTATTTCAGTTTTCTAAAATTCATCAAAAGAAGTCAGCAGGAGTTTTTTCGTAGTTATATTTTAGAAACCACCGACATCACATATTTTGAAGAAAACATCAAGATTTTAGCATTTGTGCATACAAAGATATATACAAAATAAATCATATGGATAACTTTTTCGAACATTCGGTATAAATTCAGAATGAGATTTGGAAAACTTTTTCAGAAGCTGTCAAGTCTCTCTAGCCTTCCTCTTCATTTTCTTGAAAAGGCTCGAGGCTCCTCAAACCTAATGACTTCGTTCTCTATGACGCTATCTAACATCTAACTGAACACACTCTTGGTCAAAGAATTTTCGCTTACTAAATACAAATTCAGGATGAGATCTATAAAATTTCTTCAGATATCTGAGCGTCCCCAAGCCTTCCCTTTCTGTTATTAGGGGAGGCTTAAGCCTCCCCAAGCCTAAGGGCTCCGCCGCCACTGATACAATCAGTTTAGACGAAATACATTCATTTTCTTTGAATTTTTTTCGAAAAAATTGTTATTAAAATATTTCATTAATTTTCATATTCAGATTTTTATATTCAATCAATGATAAAGAAATTATTGTTCATTAATATTTTTTCTAAGAATGATATTGAATTGTATTTTATATTAGTTAATTGAATGCGAGTGTTTTCAAATAAACATTTTCATGTTCATTGATCGATGATTCGATTTATATTGAAATCTCTCGAAATTCTTTGTTATTTTCCTTAATTATGATGGATCTTTAAAACTACTCGAAGTAAGTTTTAGTAATATCGAGTTAGTTTTCATATTATGTGTGTTTTATGGTTATTGTCATTAAATCGATTTATAATAGATTAATTCAATACGATTAATTTGATTTTAAACAAGAAAATTATGTTCAAACTGAATAGATATGTATACCATAATGAATTATTTTATTGTAAATTGAAATTATTTTCGAAAGTCCTTGATGATCGTATTCGATATCTCAATCATACTTACTATACACCCAAATTGATTCGACATATATTTATAAACGAGTTACTTTTCAATGACTTATTAATTAATTAAGACGATTTAGATATATATATTAACCATATGAGTACCTGATTGAGGTGAGCATGCAGATGGTAGGGTGGGTGTGAAGAAATGATTGATAGGTAGCCCAGTAGAGCTTGAATTGTTATCCATAGCTAAACCATTTTATCGATAAAAATGTACTTCTTTCGACAAATTATGGACCATTAGAATGCATATAAATTCATGAATTAACATTCCAATAAGTTGTAATCATGAGCTCCGTTCTTTTCGAAGTTCAAGATGATTAAAAAAATGTTTCTGACCTCTAAAGTCATGTGAATTATTAGTACTAGCTTATTAATCGGTATTTTCACATAATGATGAAGAATATTTTCCTAATATAACACATTACATGTCGATAGAAATATTCGATTCTTATGGAATCATACCGAAAAACATTGGAAAATTTGGTTTTTGTTTAATATTGATAGTTAGTCAGCAATTCTAGAATTGAAAAGAATCCTACTCTTTATAACACTACTGAATTTAACAGATGTTTCTTGGGGATCGAATGTTTGTAGTTGAAACCGTTTTCTCTTTCTTTTTTGAAGAAAACAAATTTCATTTTCTTATGCTTTTATGAGAAAAACTGCAAATCATAGTTAAATGGATGAATGTCGTTTTTTCAGAGTCAACACAGCACAAAATGTTTTTCTAGTTGGGAAGTCAAGTTTTCTCTGTATGATAGAGAAAATCTGGACTTTAATCCAATTTTGAAAGCATTTAAATCAAGTTAAGTTTCTATTTTTAATAAAATCCAATAGTGAAAATGTAGGATAACAATATTAAGATGGAAAATGATAAACAGTATTAGCTTCTGTTCAAATCAAATGTTGATCTGTATTATTCAGATTTTTCTGTATTTTCTTTTTGTTGGACTAAAGTGATGGAAACAATCAACGTAGATACATGTAATTTTATGTGATAATTTCTACGTGAACAAAATAGTACTATGGGTAATTTATATTGCATTAACCCTTTGACCATCAAGGTACGTTATAAAGTAGATTTTTTAGCGATATTCTTCAAACAATCATTGAACTCTTTTGATGAAAGAGCTCATTAGAGTCGTAGTGTTCCAAGTGGATGTGGGAATCTCGTACTTTATATTTATACCTACGTCCTTTCACCCTAGTATTATTATGGAGCAACCAAAGATGTAATCTTTGGTAGAGATATTTTTGATATCTCTTGCGTTCTTTTACAATGCACAACCAAAAGATATCTCTTTCTTTTACCTGCATTTTGCGCAGTTGTGCTTCTTCTTATCTCCGTTTTCTCGCTGTCTTTCTTTGCCAATGATGGGCACAGAGAAACACTCTTGCATCCCCACATCAGTCTGCGTTTGATAATGTTCTTGATCTCACTTTTTCGCACTAAAAGAGCCATTGAAGACACTTGAGCCAATAACAACTTGTTTAGAATTCATTTTTACACATATTACTTTCTGACTCCGCTTTGGAAAAATTGTTTTAGCTAATTTTCAATTTCTTGTAGGAAGAGAGAATTGCACTCTTAAGCCTCTTTGTAGAAAATCAAATTTGCCACAAAAGACTCTTGGATAAACAACAAAAGTCCTTTGCTTTGCCTAAAATTCAAAACCAAACGAAGTAAACAAGAGTCAATTGATTTATTTTTGAATTTTTAGGCAAAGTAAATGGTTTTTCTTGTTTGTCCAGCGCAGTCTTTTGTGGACAACTGATATTTTTACGAAAATATCAAAGCTTCCAATCCGCTATACTTTTTCTTCCAATGGAAAAATTGAGAATTAGCAAAAAACAGTTGTTCTAAATTTTCTTTTAGGAAACAACATGTTTCAATGTTCCAGCATTGAATTTTGAACACGATATTGTCTTGACTCTAATCTCTAAAATGATTTTTCTAGGATTAAAAACCAATTCAAGAATCTCTGTAGCGACAAACTCAGACTGGTGTAGATTCAAGGACGTTTCTCTATGACCCGTGTTGGGATAAGGGGCAAAAGAATAATTGTTGCGAGGGACACAGAAAAGGAAAAGAAATCTTTTTTTCATGGATTGTAAAAGAATGCACGAGATATCAAAGATATCTTCTGAGTGAAAGACGTCTTCATTATGGGCCTACTGTTTCTTCTTTTTGTTTGTCTACAGAATACATAAGTGTGTATAATTCTTTCTTTCATCTTTTAGCTAGACAGAATTATACCAGTTTTCTTTTAGTGATGTTCCTTTTCTTCGTGGCCTTTTTCGTTCATTTATCCATTATGAATACAGAACAGACATATAGTTTCTTTCTTCTTTTGGCTATGTTTTTGATCATTCTCACAATAAATAGAGGTCAAGGAAGGGTCATGTTCTGACTACAGAACAATGTCAATCATATAAATACATATGTTAAATTTTTTGTTTTAGAAGAGAATTTTTTTGTCTTTCTACATATAGGACAGTCAGTGGTGGTGTCTTTCAAGATAGACATAAATTCTAAAGTTGATCATACGAGTACCGCAACAATGAAAGCTGCCCGTTATCATGGTGCAAAAGATATACGTGTAGAAGAAACATCTATTCCTTCTGTCAACAAAAATCAAGTTAAAGTAGAAGTAAAATATGTTGGTATCTGTGGAACAGATTTACATGAATATTTACATGGTCCAATGATAATTCCCATGAAAGAACCTTATCCATTAAATGGACACTGTGGTGTAACAACAATGGGACATGAATTTTCAGGTGTA
Source organism: Rotaria sp. Silwood1 (assembly GCA_905250075.1). NCBI lineage: Eukaryota > Metazoa > Rotifera > Eurotatoria > Philodinida > Philodinidae > Rotaria > Rotaria sp. Silwood1. The sequence goes on from CAJNOP010000229.1 coordinate 54,302, forward strand.
GTTGTTGAAGTAGGAGATGATGTTCACAGTGATCGTGTCAAGCCAGGTGATCGTGTTGTAGTAGAACCAATTTTTAGAAATCCAGATAGTGTCTTTACAGCAAAAGGTGAATATAATCTATCAGAGCCGATTGGTTTTATTGGTCTGACGGGAAATGGTGGATTTGCAAAATATGCAGTTGTCGAAGATTATATGATACATAAAATACCGGATAGTGTCAGCTTTGAACAAGGTGCACTGGTAGAACCTGCTGCTGTGGCTGTGCATGCTGTTAAAACTAGTGATTTACAACTAGGTATGTATCAGTATCCAGCCGTTCGATCTTTTTCACTATGAAAACAACGATTTTCTGTTTTAAGGCTATAGTTAAGACCTTTTTTCTCCAAATTTTTAGGTGTCGAGTTTGACAAAGGTGGGCAAATCTAGGTTCGGATTTGAGCTGAGTCTGGGCTGATAGCCAATCAGTCACAGATCTGAGACTGAGCTTGGGCTGAACACTTTCGGACTTACAAACTGATCAAAAAGAGCTTGACTGATTTTCTGTAACAACAAAATATAAGCAGAGGAAAAAAGGAAGAACTCAGAAATAAAAACGAATTCTCTGTTTCTATTTTCTCATAAACTAAGTAGATGCACTCGAACTAAGAGAAGAGAGAAAGTTCACCATCTATATCTATGGTAAAGTGCTGTTCTCTTTTTCTCTCTTCCGTAAATCAAATAAGATAGAGTTCGTCCGTTTTGTCATTCAGTTTAGAGAAAGGCTACGGAGAAAGCGACTGCTGATATTGGCGAACTCACAACGATAAAAAACGTTAGAAAAGTTTGAATTGGACTGGACTTAGACTGATGGTTTTATTTACAGTTCGGCCGAGTAAAATTTTGGGCTATTTTTTACAGACGGCTAGTAACAAACCCGTTGTAAATTTGATGAAGGTCAGTAACCAATCCTATGTAAAAGAAACTTCAAAGAAAAAGCCCAAATTTTCAGTTGGTCCAAGTGTATATCTCGCGACTGATGATTTAACAAAAAAGCGGATTTGGACTTAACTTGGACTGACAGACTGCTAACTTAGACTGAACTTAAATTAAAAAAACTCAGACTTGCCCATCTCTGGGTTTAAGACGCTCAGTTTATAGAGCACAAGATTCTCTTTCAAATGAGATATCTTCCGACTCTCTACGACTTGCCCTCATCAGTTATAAAACAGACTAAAGTTACAATAAGAAATTCAAAATTAAGATTAGAAATTTTTTCTCGTTTGGAGAAAACGAGAAATTTTTTCTGAGTCAAAAGTCTTGTAGAAGAAAGTGTTTTCTTTAGAATGAGACGTTACCCGATTTAGGTCAATGAATTTTCTATGAGTTATGTACATTTTACGAAAAGCACAATTTCTGCGATGCATTCTTTACTATAAGCATGGATCAAACACAAATATTTGACATATCAGTCAAATATTTCATGGATAAATGGAGGATAGCAACTCAACTCAATCCATTTGAATTTTACGTGTCACGTAGTGTTTCAATTTGAGTTATTTGCATTGAAATGTAGCAGTTAATCTTAGAATTTTTCTCCTTGTATCAAACGCTAAACTAAAAATTCCAATAATACAGTTCATCTCTCAAGGAATTCCTATTCGTGTAAAACTCAGAAAAATTAGAAGAGCTACTATGTATTTTTGAGAGAAAAAAAAGTTTTTTGAAGAAACTTTTTGATTCTCTTTGAATACACAAAGAATATCGATGACAGAATATAAGAGGAATGTGTTTCAATTCTCGTATCTAAATTTTGTACACTAGGAAAAAATTTTATAAACAACTTCTATAGTCAAATATTTAACCGTATTGTTATGGCACTTATATTAGATGTGCCATAAAGGTTATATATATTATCCATATATGTTCGTTCTCTTCTTTGATCTAACAACTCTTGTTCAATATGTTAGGATATATGGATGTTTTTATGTTTCTTTTTCTTTTGTTCTTACCCGTCTGACCTATTCTTCTTCACTGACGTCTTTTGTTGTAACTCTACTTGTTGTTCATTTTCAATCAGACGAAGAAACTCTCAACTTCTGCCCTGACTAGTCCAGCTTTCTCTTCCTATATATACTTCGTGTTTTTTTTCTAAGAGGGGATTGTTTCTAAAGTAATATCTTAATAAATACCTTATACACTTCAACGTTAATTTCGGACATAACATATTGGTGCACTAGCCGGTGTTGAATCTGTATATGGTACAAACGAGACAACAAGTGAAAAGAGAAGAGGAAATTGATCAAGAATTTCAACGACTAAGTGGTATTGAAATCGAACAAACAACTTATCAACAGAACAACGAACATATTGTATACCGTCCAATATCATTTACGATGACTGAAAAATTAATTAATACTATATTATCAAACAATTTGGATAAACTACCAAAATTTGGTGGTAAAAGTAATGAAAATGTGAACAAATGGTTGACTGATATTACAAATGAATTAAATATGGTTAAACTTAATGATCAACAGAAATTGTCGGTTATCCAAACATTTCTGGTCGATGATGCTCGACGTTGGTTTATTAATAATATGTCTATGATGACTGATTGGTCCACATTTTCAATTCAATTACAAAAAACATTTTCATCAATACTTCATCAAGAATTAGCATTAAAACAGGTTGGTAGCCGTCAACAAGGTTTAAATGAAACTGTATTACATTATTATAATGAAATGATGGAATTATTTGATATGATTGATTTAAATATGAACGAACAATACAAAGTCGCATATTTAAAAGCAGGTCTCAAAATATCATTAAAGAAAGAAGTGATGCGACGAGATCCAAAAACTGCAGCACAATTTTTGGAATTAGCGCAAGCAGAAGAAAAATTAGATTTATCATTAAATATCCAAATGGATAATTTACAATTATCAAATTTTGATTCTCTAGCAGCAATTAAACCATCGATCAAAGTCGATCCACCACAACAACGAAAACCGTATCAATCATCATCAAAATTTAGATGTTACAGATGTAACCGAGTTGGTCATTTTGCTCGTAATTGTTTTTCAAAAAACTGCTAGTGGGAGCTAATGATGGTACAGCTCTCGCTAATCTACATCATCCATCTTTAATTTTTATTTCAACCTGCATTAATAACATGAAGCTTTGTGCTATGATTGATACGGGAGCAACATCATCTTTAATTACAATGTCCACCATTACTAAATTGAATTATCAAGATCGAATTCATCCACAAACAGGTGAAATTACATTAGGTGATTCAAAAACTAAAATAATTCAGTATGGATGGATTTGTTTAAATTTAAAAATAAAAAATTTAAACTGTCAAATAAGAGCTATAATTGTTGATTGTTTATCAACTAATTTTATTTTAGGAATGGACTTTTTAAGAAAATATAAGATAGAAATAAAAACTATGCAGCAGTGTCTTATTATTCATCATCAACACCAACAATTGTATGTTAAATTTGAGAAATCGAATTCCGTTAGGTTAGCTCAACAATGTACAATTTTGCCCAGATGTAAAGCTGTCGTTAATGCTGTAGTATCGAATATTATACATTCAAATAAAATGTTACTGAACGTTATTAATGAAAAAACTCAACAATATAAAAGAATTCGACTTTGTGATGGACTTGTAAATGTTAAAAATAATAATCTTCAATTGACAATTTATAATCCAACAACAAGAATCGTAACATTACCAAAATCAATGCTTCTCGGTACAGTTGATCATCTAACCCCAAATGTATATTGTTCAACATTATCTTCAAATTCAACAATACAACATATTGATTTAACACATGAAACAGAAAAGAAGTCGATAGAAGTAGCTGATATTATTACTGCATTAACTCAACACCTTCAAGCTAATCAACTATATTATCAACAGGTACGAGATCTTTTACAAAATCATAGCATCTTATTTGATACATCTAAACCAAGAACAATCAAAACGACTGTCCATCATGTTATTAACACAGGAAATCATTCTCCAGTTAATGCTAAGCCATACTTCAAGACAATTGAACAACGAAAAAATGCTCAACAAGAAATAGATAAAATGCTTAAAGCTGGTATTATTATTCCATCACATTCTCCCTGGTCTTCACCTGTAGTATTGTTGAAAAAACCAAATGGAGAATTTAGATTTATCATTGATTATAGAAAGCTGAATTCCATCACTAAAAAGGATTCTTATCCGCAACCTACAGTTGAAGAACTTATTCAAAGATTAGGTGGTCATTCATGGTTTACAAAGTTGGATTTGAAAAGTGGTTATTATCAAATTCCGATTCATCAGGCGGATAAGGAGAAGACTGCTTTTGTAACTCAAGATGGTTTATATCAATTTGAAGTACTTCCAATGGGACTTATGAATGCTCCCCCTACATTTCAGCGCATTATGAATAATATTATTGGATATAAACGATGGGATTATATTTTGGTGTATCTTGATGATATATTAGTCTTTTCAAAATCGTTTGATAATCATATAAAACACCTTCAAGAATTATTTGACATTTTAGCTGAGCATCAATTTACCTTAAATCCAAGTAAATGCTCAATAGCAAAACAATCCATTGAATTTTTAAGTCATACTATTACAAAAGATTCAATTATTCCATCTAAAGAACGTATTCAAGCTATACTTGATATACCACAACCAACATCTTTAGCTCAGGCAAATAAATTTATTGGAAAAATAGGCTGGTATAGGAAATTTATTCCTAATTTCGCGCAAATAGCAGCGCCGATACACAAGGTGACAAACAAAACACGAAATAAGAAACAAGAATTTTATTGGTCCGAAGATCAAATTCAATCAGCAAATAAGTTGAAGCAAATTTTAACTGAAGAACCATTAGTTTTAAAATATCCTCATCCAACTGCTCCTTTCATATTATCCACTGATGCTTCCGAATATGCTATTGGTGGAACATTAAAACAAAATATTAATGGACAAATTCATTACAATTATTATTTATCTAGACTATTAACAACAACGGAAAGAAAATATCCGACTATTGATCGTGAAGCATTGGCTATATTTTGGTGTATGGAGAAATTGCAACAGTATTTAGGTGGTAGAGATGTTACAATTATATCAGATCATAAACCATTAGAACAATTTCATAAGAAAACTAAATTAAATAGTAAACGAATCGACCAGTGGTTACTTAAACATCAGGAAATAATTCCACAAATAACTGCTGTTATATATCGAAAAGGCCGTAATCATGGTGATGCAGATGCTATGTCAAGACCTGATATTGATGATCACCAAAATTTATTAAATGCTACCACACGATCCATGACAAGAAGGAACCAACACCAATCACCAAATAATGATTCTATTAAATCGACATCACTAAATGATGAGAAACAATTCATATCATTACCCATGACATTTAATTTTAGTTTAGAACGCATTAGTCACGAACAAAAACATGATCCTGAAATAAGTCTTCTTAGGCAACAGATTTTACACAAACTTGGCGCCAATAAAAATTATGTTCTGGAAAACGACGTGTTATACAAACTTATACAACTACCACATACATATACAAAAACTAAAGTCGTTTATATTCCATTAACAATGCGTGAGGAGGTAATTCGATGCTATCATGATCATCCAACAGCTGCTCATTTTGGTGTCACCAGAACTTGGTCTAAAATACGAACAACGTGTTATTGGTCTTGCATGAAAAAATCTATTGAAGATTATATTAAATCATGTGAAAAATGTGCTAAATTTAATATTCGTAGAATAGCACCGCCAGGCCATCTACATTCGATTGAATATCCACAAGGTCCGTTAGAATTAGTTTCTATGGACTTTTGGGGTCCAACACCACAGTTCTCAGCTAATGGTAATAAGTATGTCCTTGTTATAACGGATTATTATACTAGATATGTTGTCGCATGTCCATTACCTAATAATACAGCAACCTCAACAGCTAAATCTTTTGTAGAACAATTCATATTTAAATTTGGTATACCTCGACGACTCATTACTGACCAAGGTGTTCATTTCAATAATGAATTAATAAAAAATTTAACAGCATTATTAGGAACTCATCATATACAAACTAGTGCATATCATCCACAAGCTAATGGATTAGTGGAGCGATTTAATGCAACTTTTCATCCTCAATTATCAAAATTATACGATACAGAATTAAACAATTGGGATGATTATTTAGCTCCTGTCATTTATGCTTATAATACAGGAATACAAAGTACAATTGGATATAGTCCTTTTCAATTAATGTTTGGAAGACACCCCATACTACCTCTTAATCATACACCGTCCACGTTTACATTCGCTCGACCATACGATTATTGGATTAAATTACTTAAATGTATGAAAATTTATCGTCATGTTGCTACTCAAAAAACACTATTTCATCAACAACAATCGAAACAACGTTTCGACCGAAATCGTCAAGATCCACAATTTGAAATTAATGACTTGGTTTTTTGTAAAGTACCTGGTCATCGTGCAAAATTTGAAGAGCGATTTTCTGGTCCTTATACGATCATTAATAAACAACACCCATCATATACAATCCAAAATACTCATTCTTTAATATCTAAACGGGTACATGTGAGCGATTTAAAACTTGTCTATCAGCGTCATCCCTAATTCATATGATTTGATTATATACGCTTTTGATGCTCATCAATAGGCTGATGCTTCAATATAATTAATTGTTTCAATGATATTAATAGGAAGTTTAATCTAACGTTTTTAATCAATGACAATGGTAGTGGCAGTACCGGAACATTGATTTGTTTTGTTATTATTATTATTATTATTTTTTTTTTTTTGTCTTCAGATGAACGTGGAAGTTCATCTTGTGTAAGGGGGAGGTGTTATGGCACTTATATTAGATGTGCCATAAAGGTTATATATATTATCCATATATGTTCGTTCTCTTCTTTGATCTAACAACTCTTGTTCAATATGTTAGGATATATGGATGTTTTTATGTTTCTTTTTCTTTTGTTCTTACCCGTCTGACCTATTCTTCTTCACTGACGTCTTTTGTTGTAACTCTACTTGTTGTTCATTTTCAATCAGACGAAGAAACTCTCAACTTCTGCCCTGACTAGTCCAGCTTTCTCTTCCTATATATACTTCGTGTTTTTTTTCTAAGAGGGGATTGTTTCTAAAGTAATATCTTAATAAATACCTTATACACTTCAACGTTAATTTCGGACATAACACGTATAATATTAGAACTATGTTTGTGTTTGATAGATATCTATTCCTTATAGAAGCGCGTAACTCGAATTGTTTCTCATCCTACATTGACACACTGACGATTATCTTAGAATTTGATCGGATCGAGCTCAGATTTTTCTCGTAGACACACAACACTGATCAGTTTTCGTTTTTGACCATTCCTTGTTGAGTTATTACAAGTTTAGTTTTATAACTCGGTTTTTGTTTTGGATCAAACTTTGTTTTCTTGTTCTCTGTAACTCCGAAAGGAAAGGTCAAACAAAAACCGTAAAAAGAAAAAAGGAAGTTGAGATGCAGTATCTTGTGTCTATGGTAAAAATTTCAGTTCCATGGGATCGAATTTACGGTAGTTCGCTTCAGTCGCAAGAAAAAACCGAGTTATTTCTACAGCCCACACTCAAAACTCGAGCAAACTGAAAAATTTCAAAATTTTTATACCAAAATCGAGAGATGATCATTTGGTAAAAATTTCAGGTCTGTACGACCTTTTGGGACTGTACGGTAGAATTATCGAAAAGAGGGAAACGGTAACTTTAAACTGAACATCTCAACTTCTATTCACTTAAGTTATTTTTGAAAAATGCTCTTTCACGGAGAAAAACTGAGCAAAGATCGAATTGTATGCATATTTATTTACAACTCTAGGCGAAACATGTGTAATATTTGGCGCTGGTCCAATTGGTCTACTATGTCTTCAAGCTGCAATGGCTGCCGGTGCTGCTCGTACCGTTGTTGTAGACATTGCCGAGAAACGTCTTGAGAAAGCACGTGAACTAGGTGCTACATTAATTATCAATGGTAAGGAGGAAAATATTTCGCAACAGATTAAAACCTTTACTGGTGGTCTTGGTGCCGATGTTTATCTTGATGCAGCCGGTGTACAATCAACATTTACAACGGGTATCGCATCTTTGAGAAACGGTGGTAGAGCTATATTGGTTGCAATATTTGGAAAACCAGTGGCATTGGATGCTATGGATCTTGTCATGCGTGAAATAACTATCAAGGGAATTGTTTGCTATCGACATATATTTCCAGAGGTAATTAAACTTATTGATAGTAAACAAATGGATGTTGAACGGCTCATTACAAGAAAAATCAAGTTGAATGATATTGTCAAAGATGGATTTGAAGCTTTAGTATCTGATCCTTCGGAAATTAAAATTTTAATTGATATTGGTTCTAATTAATTCTTCCGCAGCGATTCGATTTTCATAGAAAATAGCTTTAATACCTTCATTTCCATATGTAATAACCCTCGATAAATGTACTCGTTAGTCTTTTCAGTATGAACATCCATTCGTTTTTCTTTTTTCTTGTTTTTATCATTACATAGGTGGCCCTATTTCATATCGAACTTAATAATTTTTCAAGTATATTTTTCTCTTTGTCTTATATGTATTACGCAGTAGGAACGAAATAAAGAAACAAAATTTCCATATTTTTTTGCTTTCTTTTCGTAATATTATCTTTGATTCTTACTTCTCATTTGTATGAAAAAGACCGAAATTTTACAATGATTTACATATCGTTTGAAGAAACTGATACTGAAGAGGACACTAACTCACTGAATGATGTGAGTAGTTTGGATAATAATTTTTCCAAAAATACAATTTGTATCTCCAAGTTCCGAAGAATTACTAATGATGACGTGAGTTTACAAATTTGGAATGAAATAGAATCAGAATCGGATGTTGAGTTCTAAAAAGATCGGGGAATTGTTGAAGAAATAACCCCGACTTCGGAAGATGAGGGTGTGGGGTGTGAGTGTGTGTGTATCTTCTAATCTTAATACACACCCACACTCCACACTCGGAGCACACCCTCGGGAAGCTCAAGAGAGTGTTCTATTTCGATGACATAACTATCACTGTTGGAAACTTCGTCTAATAATTCGATCAAGAATTCCTTCTTCGTAATATCTGTCTGTTGGACATTTGAATTTAAAAGTGCTGTTTCTGGTATAAATTTACGGATATTATCAATGCACAGAGGCAGACACAGAAGCAATAGAAAATGTCAAGCTGTAAATCTTCAGATATCACAGCCTGAAAATTGATAGGAAAAATAGTGTATGAAATAGGAAAGAATGACTGAAAAGAAGAATATATATATTATAATTGTAAGATTGAAACATGCAAAGTAAGATATTGCTAGGCAGGTTTTATCTATTTCAATGAAAATCTATAGTCAAAAGTAGAAGAATCAATAATCATATTTAATTTTTTGGTACTCTGATATGTGTAAAATTTCACTGTCTCGAATATGATCTCTCGCAAGTAAAATTGATTGATTTTGTCTAATTTAAGACCTCGTGGGGAAGAATGCTTTGTAGCATGAGAATCAGCTCGGTGAGCTCTATAAATTGGTACACTTCCGATTCAAAATTGCGCGTCACACTTAGGGATCTTACCTCGTCAGTCCAATTGCATACCTATTCTTGGTCATTGAAACCATTTATAACTTGCATGATAGGTATTGTCGATTCCTTTTTTGTCATTTACGAAAACAATACTTTTTTTTTACCTGAAAGTGTGTCAATACGTGCTAACATTTAGTGATTCCTAAAATCTTGTTGTTTACAATAGAAAACCAACTCATATTATTTCGCATTTCTATTCCATGAAGACTGCGCACTCTGATTCATGAATCATTTTATTGTTCTATTTTCTAAGCTGTAAAAAAATACCTTTATTGCTGAAGGATCTTCTCCTCAATATTCATCAAGATCATTGCCATTTTCAAAGAACACTATGTAAAAAACATTAGTAAAGCAAAAAAGAAACTCAAAAAAAGTAAATTTTTCGAATTCCATTAAAAGTAAAATTTACATAATCCTTTTTCTTTGGTTCTCATTTAATCGTATTATTTTTCCATAGTTTTTAGTTCATTTTTCGAAAAGTAATATTGTTTTTTCCTTGTTTATCATTAACTATTAACATTTTTGTGTTAGTATCATGAATAATAAAAAGAAAAAGAAAAGAAAAAATAAGCGAATAAATAAATATATGCGAAAGCGAAGAAATACAATTTAGTAAGTTTTCTGTTGTTCTTGATTTGTGTTTTATCGTTTATCCATAATTAACTATTAGTAAAAATGATATGATCATCAGTATTCTCATTGGCACAATGACTGACAATGAATTCAACAAGTACAGTAGCTTGTTTTTGATTTGTCTTATTTTTTGAAACATGATCCGAAATGAGTGTTGAAGTATATAGCGGTAGAAATTTAGAACCCTTCCCCGGGACCTTGATAGACCTTTTGTTACACGAATTACGGTTAAATGTCTCTATAACCTCATGAGAATATATCAACTGCCTTATGATTGCAGTTGTAAAGGGATAAGAAAAAATGATGAATAATTGAGTCCGAAGACATATCGAAGAAAGTAATATCTGTATCACTAGTAGCAAATACTGCATCGTGTTCAGACATTTCAATCCTGCAGAAATTACGCTAACAGCTTTTTCATTTTTTTGATGAGAATGTTAACAGGAGCCATGTATTGAATAGTATGTTACACTCTTGAGGTAATACTATTGGAACAAAAATGAAGAGGTTAAATTCAGTTAGTAAACAACAACATTATATTTGTGTATTGCTACAGTTCCAATTTCTATATAGAATAGGAAGCTAAGTAAAACAGTAATATTGTGCCGCATGTCGAAAAGTATCGTACGCAGACGGTAGAAATACACTGGAAATAACATGAAGAAAAATATAGCATTTAGAGGATTAGGTTTGACAAATAGCAAATTATATTAGTCCATGGTCTGGTGATAAAGAGTGTAACAATTCTGAGTTCGGTAAAGCTCAACATAATCGGGTGAAATTTTCACAAAAATAAATTTAATTTTTCTGTCTTTAAATATCTTTGGCATACTTTCTGGTATAAGACGATTTTGTAGATATGAAAATAGATTAATTTTCTGTGAAATTTTCATTCAATCATTTTTAGTTATAGTACCCTCGAAAAACTCGTCATTTTTCACATCTGATCGTAGACTAAACATGTGTTTCTGTTGTTCGTTTATTTATCCTTTTCTATTTTACTTCAGTATACCATATATACCTATAAAAAAAATATTGACTTTTACCCTATACTTCTTACTAGTCTTTATTGTATGTCATGTTATAGATAATAAGTACAAACTTCAACTAGACGGCTTATTAAACACATCAACACAAATCTTTATATAAAAGTTATTGATTGTTTGTTTTGTTATCATATATCCGTGGTAAAAAGACGGATTATTTTTCATAATCTAAAGATTCAAAACAGGAGTTAATTGAATAAGTAAACCATACTTTTTCGCATTATCGTAAACTCCTAATTTATTTTCTTATTTTAGAAGATATCAAAAAAAGAAATTAAAGTTATTTTAATTAAGGAAAAAATAGCTGGTATTTGATTAGATGATATATTTGATTTTAGTTTTTTATTTCATTATCTTTAGTATATATTCGTGATGGATCCTACAAGCAAAGATATCGATAATCGCCGTCGAGTTTTACTTAAACACATAGTTGATGTAATTCAATTACTTAATAATTTTTTTCAATTTATTTGGTTTTCATCTGTTTTTAGCTATCCTTAGAACTGTCAGCAGAACCAGGTAATAAACAATTAGCGAAAAAGATGTTTATTCTTTCGGTAAGAATGGTTTCTTTTATTTCGAATGAAATATCTTTTCATTTTTATTATAGCAATCGTTACATGAATTAAATTGTAGTCAAGAAGGTCGAAAAGTAGTAAGCACCTAATTTAATGTTTTACAAATCTACAAGTTTTTGTTCAGGCTAACATTGGCATTAGTCCATCAATATTCACTCTAAGTTAGTAATTCGTTTTTTTCAACAGATCCATACAGTTTATGAGAGTCATAGCATGAATGTATACTGTTTTTTCATAGATGGGATAACACATTGGTTACGGCACACTTGGATCGGGCAGCACGATGGACAAGAAAGAGTAGAAACAAAAACGATTTTTTTTTTGTAAAGAAAATGACTTTTTGAATGAAAAACATATGTGTTTTTCTTTTCTTGAAGCTTTTTTTTATATACGTGCTTGGTCGAGGCGCTTTCTTGGGAAAGTTTTTGAATCCATTGAACTACAAGTTCGTAACAGCATTTTAATATCTAGTGCAAAATAATGATAACAAAGTTTGCCAGATTAAAGAATTCTATTCAAATATTAAAGCATCATATCAATGAGATATTATCTGAACATACGAAATTGATCTTTTCGAGGACATACTCATCAGGACACCACGAATATAATATCATTTATAGGAGATATAATCCAAGATGATATCTTACGATGTGTCTTTACACTTTCGCTTGTTTTCTTACATGTCTACAAACATACTCTGCGTATAAAGAGTGTTTCATAAGTTCGAAAGCTCAACGACGTCTTTTGGAAGAATATCAATAGAAATATAAGAATAAAATATTCAATTGATTGAAATCTGCTAATGAGAGTCATTTCTATTTAAAATGATGAACTTATTTCAAGTAAAAATTATACTACAAGCTAATAATGAATTGTGATGAAAGTTTATTTGA
>CAJNOP010000229.1:67150-123032 GCA_905250075.1 Rotaria sp. Silwood1
GTGCTAAACAAAGAGTTCAACATGAATTGAAGTACAAGAGCATACCACCTTTTGTTCAAATAAAACCAAAGCATTGCTGCATGGAAAATTCTCATTTGCTAAATGTTTATACTAGAGGTTGTCACAGAACTAAACAAAAATATTAGTCCTATGCCTATGAAAAAAAATTGATTTTATTCGAATTTTTCTGATTGAAATTCGGTTAATTTGGTACGTTAATTAATTCTATTTTTATCAAATTATTTAATGTTTAATCCATTTTGATCGAGTAAAATTGACTTCAATCAAACTTTTTAAAATGATTAACTATTAATACTAGATGTATATTGATTGGCTTACGAGTCAAACTTATTTTTTTCTATTGCATATCTCAAAAAAGTCTCCATAGCAAAATGCTTTCGTGCTTGAAATGCTGCCTTTCAATATGAAGATCACACTTATTTCTACTCAATTGGAATATAGTCGACTTTAGTCTAACATTAGAGTAATCATCGTACGTAAAATTTTCAAAGATTTTTTCGATTTGATCTCTCAAAATTTTCAATCCTCACAGTAGCATCAAGTAGAAACTTGTGGTATGCTTGGATATATCTAAGAAACAATTTTTGGTTATTTTCTTATAAGCCTTAGACTTGCTTCTATCAATCTCAACGACAATTCAGAAACGATTTTGGAAATAATTGAACAATTAATTCATCACTTTAGTCCTTGAATAGAGTTAAGATAAAGTGGGATAAAAAGTTGAAGGCAGATTTCATTTTTCTGTATAAAAGATTGCCTTTAATGGATATCCAAATAGTAATTTCGGTAGACCTTGGAATCAGCTACAACTCAATTCTATCAAATACATGAACCGTGAACCAATTCAGCTTTTATGACGGCGACAGTTTTTTTTCAGCGAAAATATTTTAGGCACTTTTCATAATTTATCAATTGTGTCGTTATCGAAGACTACATCTCCATCGACACTCACACTTGCATCAACATCTAATGTGAATCAGTGTCTCAGATCAACCGAAACTAATGCTCATATCTATTGAAGATTGTGAAGAAGAATTGCTCTTTACCCTTTGAACTAACGTGTTAATCACATAGAGAATCGATGTAGTTCGAGACGGACACACACCTAAACTGCAACTCAAATCCACATTTTTTTTGAAAATTCAGAATTTTAAATAGTCTTACAAGACAACGTTTCTTATCGAACAATAAAGATAAAAATTTAATGTTTGATATCAATCAAATCATTTAGATTTAGAGGCTAGTTTGATGAGTGATAGCTGTCCTTATGCCGCAGTTTATTCTTTGTCTTCAATCTCAAGTATATTTACATCTTCCAACTCTTGTAGTTCTTTCCAGATATTGTCAGCTGCTTCTAAGATGATTTTTTCAAGACGTTTTGGTTCATTATCATGAATATATTGTAAGTGGATTTTAACAGCATCTGTATAAATTTTCTTGTCTGATTCATTGAAAAATGTTGTTTCCAAGGCGTTCCATTGAGATGGATAGTGTCGACGAACAAAATCCTGAAATCCAGATCCCATTCGTGGTAGCTCAGGGCTACCCATTGTGGGATAAAAGGAACGATTAAGTCGAACCGGATATTTTCGAATAATTTCCTGTATTCTTTGATCATTAAGTAGACCCGAGGCGGTCCAAAAATGCCAATGGATACCAGAGTGATCAGAAATGCGTGGATCAAACGAGTATCGTGCTTGTTCACCTTTCATTGGTATTAAATAAAATTTGGTGCCATCATTCATATAGTCTAAGTGTTTATACCAACTATGTAAAGTTGAAAACCTTGTAATATCTTTCTTAAGTGCACGACGACTGTAGGTAACATGACGTTTCACTAATTTTCTTAGACGATCATTGTAATAAAAAAATGCATAAAAACTCTCATTCGACTTTAAATAGGAAAAAATATATATGATTAATTCATTTGGTAAATGATCAAATGTCGAAATTTGAGACATATCAAATATATAATGATTCACACAATGATATACAAATTCTTTCGTGTTTATAAAGAAAGAATAAATCAAAACAAGTTTGTTTCAATCTGATGGTGTAATATATCTTTATAAAAGGTATGAATCATTGAATCATGGTATTGGTCAGAAATTTTTCAAAGAAAATTTCTACTAACGAAAAAAAAGAAATTCAATTTCATGATAAGATTTTTTTTACTTGCATCGACTGTCAACTAGCATAGACGAAACAAGAAAATTCATATAGAATGTGAAAATTTTCATTTTTTAGAATTTACAATAAAAGCTGTTCTAGCAAAAGCATACCATGAAACGAGGGTATAGGTGGGCATCACATGTGTGATGTGTGTATGGCTGTAGAGGGTGGTGTGTGTGTGTGTGCATACAATGCTTAGTTTCAACGATCCCACAACAACACGGATACCTTTACATCCACTTTGAAACTACTCTATTGTTTGTTTGTGATGATTTTATGCATCGATAATACAAAAATAAAATATATTTATTGATCTATTAAAAAATTGATCTTTTAATTTTTTCAAAATATTTTATTTTCCATTCATATCACAAAAATTATCGTTTTCATTTTCGTTATTATCATTGTTTAACATTGGTGGAAAATCAATATTAACTGCCTATAAAATAAAATATTTCGATAAATATTTTTCTAAATATATATGAAATTACATACAAGAACATCTAATTCAAGAATATCAACAAAACGATTAAGTATTATTGTTAAATTTGGTTTTGTTCGACCAAAATCACCATGAACAAATTCTTTAACATAAGCACCAGCTTGAGTTGTTAAACGTAAACGAAAATGATATGGATCAATAACAATTGCTGAAAGAGCAGATATTAATCGTTGACGTGTCATTAATGTTCGTCTAAGAAATTTCAAAATATAAAACACACAAGGAATATTTTTTTTTTTTATTTACCGATGTAAAACTCTAATTGGAGTTTTTTGTTCAATAATTAATGAATTTGATATGGATGCAAATTTTTGATCAAGTTCAATTTGATCAATTTGTGTATCAGTATAACATAATGCTTCATAACATTTTGTTTTTTCTTCTTCACCTTCTTTTATTTGATTACTTTCTTCTCTATATTAAAATAGATATGAAAATATTTTTTTTTGAAAATTTTAATTTTATATACTTTGTTACTTGTTGTAAATCTCGTACACGAATATCTTTTGTTAACATATTAATTTCCTAAAAACAAAGAAATGAAAAATATTTTAAGAAAATCAAATAATCTATTATAAACCTGTTGAACAGTAAGAAATTCTTCAGGTTGATATAAAATTCTTGATGGTTGTCGAAATTCAATCACAAATGGTCGACCTATTAAACAAAAAAAAAAGAATATTCTTAAAATAACAAAACAAACTCAATTAATATACTAACCACGACCTAATGTTCGTACATCAACATCTTCACGACCTGATGAAATAAAAACATGATCTATTGAATGAAAACAAAAAAAACAATATTTCAAATATTTATTTTTATTACTAAAACTAAAATAATATACTTTTAGAAGTAACAAGTTTACTTATGGGAAGAGCAATTAATTCTTCAACAGATACATCAGCTTTACGAACACCATCAATAATCCATGGAGTTTGAGATAATGTACGAGAATATTTATTGTAACGTCCTAAAAAAAAAATTATAATATCAAATAATAAAGAAAATATTTACAACCAGCAACATAAATTGAATCATGTTGAGCAGATATTGTACATGATGTTTGTCCATCGATAGCTGGTTTGTAATATCTAATATTTATAGAAGAATTCATTTCAAAACTCTTCTATGAAATAGTTTTATTTACTTTTCAAAATCATCAAATGTAAGATCATTAAGAATAGATGTAACCGATTGTCGAGTAAATGCTTCATTAGCATTTGATTTCTAAAATTATAATAATTTTTAATATAATATAAGCCGGTAACGAATCAAAACCGTTCGGGTTTGATCGTTTTTAAGTTATATTAATAGAGTGAATAGTGAATCTTAAAAGAAGTTTTCATGATTGTCCATTAGATTCATTTCAATTGTGAAGACAAAAAAAGCGCAAATATTCTTTATTAGAAATGTCAAATTCAACAAGTGAAGAAACAATTTCTTCAGATTCTTCATCAATATCTCTTAATCAATTAATGAATTTTTCTCGATATAATTTAGACAATGATCATATTGAATTTGATTATCGTATGGCTGATACATTAAGTTCAACAATTCTACAATTATGGTCATCATCAATTGATTGTGATCTTGTTTTTCTTGTTTCAAATCGACGTTATTATGCACATAGTTCTATTTTATTGAATGTTTGTCATTCACTTAAAAATTATTTTATTAATAATATTAATTCTTCAAAAATAAAATATACTTGTCAATTAAAAATTACATCATATCATGGTTTAGAACTTTTACTTATTTATTTATATACATCAAGACTTATTTTAAATATTAATACTATATCAGATTTATTTCTTGCAGCTAGTGAATTAAATATTGAACATATTATTCAACGATGTATTCAAATTATAAATGAATCTATAGAAAAAATGTACGATAAATCTGAAAATGTAGGTCAAAAAAAAAAAGAATTATTCAATTCTTTTTGTATCATAGACTAAAATTCTCAATAGTTTATCGTAGTTATCACTTCTATGGTCATATTTTAAATGTTGTTTATTAATACCAACTATTAATTATATATTATATGAACGAATTATTCAAGCAATAAAATATTTTTATTCTCAAATAATATCTAATAAAAATTTTCTTTTATTAACATCTCAAAATCTTATTCAATTATTTGAATTATTATTTCCAAATAATATATCATCAACAATTCTATATAATTCTCTTCTTAATTGGTCAACATTTAAAGATCAATCACAACGAAAAATAATAATGAAATATTTAATATTAAAATATATAAATTATTCAAATTTATCAAAAAATAATTCATGTTTAATAACAAATAAATTTTTTAATATGAATAAAAAATTATATGAACTTATAAATTATCAAAAAATTATACTTAATCGTTTAGATAATTCAATAATTCAAAATGAAAATAATAATTCATCTTATTGTCTTATTCCATATAAATCAATTAAAATAAAATCTTCAAATGAACAAACATTATCGATAACAGAATCAGAAGAAACAATAAATTCTCAATATATATGGAATATTAATGATAAAAAAATAACTACTATAGCTATATGTTGTACATTAAAAAGAACTCGTCAAGAAATTAATCAAGATTTTCATCAAGCATTACAATTATTTAATCAATTTGATTCATTAGAACAAAAATATGCTTTTATACATATTGGAAAATTTCTCTATGCAATAGGAGAATATAAAACAAGAATGTTTAAATTTAATATTATATCTCATATAATTCAACATATTGATGGGCCGTATCCTGGTCGAAGTCAATTTGGTTTAGCAGCAACTATTGATTATATTATACTTATAGGTGGATTAATTAATAAACAAAAATCAATTTCATCAAGTATTCTATTTAATTGTAAACAAGAACAATGGTATTCATTACCTAATTTACCATTAAGATATGAACAAGGTATATTTTTATCAGGTGTTTGTTTTATTGATCATTGTACAATAATTATTGTCGGAGGTTTAATTATGACTAGTCAAGGACCTATTGCTATGAGAAAATGTTTTCGTTTGAATTTAAATAAAAAAAAATGGTTATCAATATCATCATGTAATGAAGCACGAGGACAACCAATTGTTACTTATTATTCAGATATGATTTATACTGTTGGTGGATTACAATATATTTATGATAAATATAAAATAATGACTAATATTAATGTTATTTCAATTGAACAGTAAGTTATCATATTATTAGAATATGAAACTATTTTGTATGTAAAATAATGATTTAAAGAGTAAACAAAGGAAAGTTCCTCAATTACACTTCGTGAAAATCTATATATATAATGCTCCGTGTGTGTCTGTCTGTCTGTCTGTGCAGGGTCAAAGGTTAAAGGTCACATAAGGCTATAAGGGGAGATCTCCAGGGACTATTTATGGGGTACTTATAGGTCCTCAAGGGCTATCCTAGGGGGGTACCCATAGATCCCCAAGGGCTATCCTATGGGAGTACCCATAGGCCCTCAAGGGCTATCCGATGGGGGTATCCATAGATCCCCAAGGGCTATTATGTGGGGGTACCCGTAGGTCCCCAAGGGCTATCCTGGGGCGGTACCCATAGGTCCTCAAGGGCTATCCTATGGGGGTACCCATAGGTCCTCAAGGGCTGACCTATGGGGGTACCCATAGGTCCTCAAAGGCTATCCAATGGGGGCACCCATAAATCCTCAAGGGCTATCCTATGGAGGTACCCATAGGTCCTCAACGGCTATCCTATGGGGGTACCCATAGGTCCCCAAGGGCTATTATATTGTGATACGCATAGGCCCTGAAGGGAGTAAGGCAATAGGGAGATAAGTGTACAAGGAATATAAGGCTATAAGGCCGAAGGCTGCATGGACTATAAAAATATGTGCGATATGAGAGTATGAGGTCGTAGGGCAACCTATCTATGTACATAATATCGAGTGTCTGTATGTATTTTACCGGATGAAAAGTTAAATGTCTGAGGTCATACATTAAAGGAGAAAACAGCCGTGCAATATGCACGGGTTCTCGCTACTAAAATATTAATTTTTGAGAGCAGACGGATACATACTATGTAGCTGTCTATCTAAAATTAAAATGGTCTCCGCCATTTTTTGAATAAATTGAGAATGAAAGCAGTTAGCGAGCTGCAATTTTCACCAGTCGAAAGAGGCGATGTTGGGACATCTTTTTCTCTGATGTTGTATGAGACGACATCATTTTCAAATCAATTATTTCTGCAAAATATTAGGTGAAAATGGCTTTTGGTATGTTATTTAGATAGAGAAACTTCAGATCTATAGTTTAAGATATAATTTGAATGATTATCTTCATACATTCTAAAGTAAAGCACATTAAATTCTCAATTTATTGATTGAAAAGGTATGAATTTTTTCTTAGTTTTTAAGTAAATTTTTTGTGAAAATTTCATCTTAATGATGGATTATTTTTTTTTCGACATTTCACAAAAACGGTGGATTTTAAAATAGTTTCTTCCGATATCTCTTCTTTAGACTGCAGTTCGCTATCTGCTTCTGTTCTCAAATTATTCAAAAAATGGCGAGCGACCATTTTAATTTTGAACAGACAGTAGAATAAAAAGTATAAAGACAAGGAATAATCTCTTCGACTTTTGAAGTACTAGAATTATTCAAACACTATGTTCTTAAAATTAGAAATCTTATTTGTAAACTTAGATACAATATTCATACAAATCAATGGACTATTTTAACACGATTACATCAACTTCAATATCAAAAAAATCTCTATTGTACAAGTGATGGTATTCTAATTGGTACTGATAAGAAAAATAAACAATGGTCATATAATTTAATTAAATAATATCTTACTTGTAATTTAGGATTATTAGCATAACGAAATTTTCGTCTAAAAAAAAAACAAACAAATTTTCTTTCAATTTTTTTTAATATAGTATATACATACAAAAAATTAAGTTCTTCATTTTCTTTATTAAATTCAAATGTTATATTAATTTCGAAAGGACTCTAAAATGATTTAAAAAAAAAAATTTTTTTTCAAACGAATGCATTTAATTTATGTTTAAATACATCAATTTGATATGGTCGTTTAAGTTCTTCTTCTAATCGATCAATCATTAGATTTCGCCATTGATCTTTAATAATAGGCAAATCTTTTTCATTACATTCACCAATAAATTTTGTTAAAAATTTTAGTAAATATGCCTAGAAATGAATAAATTAGATGTTTCAAAAGTTCAAACGAAAAACATGCGAATAATTCCGAAACAATTTGCAATATGAAATACGTTGAGAAAATTTCTGTTTTTTTTTCTTTTTTTCAGAAATCAATTTATTTTGATTTACATGTCGAATAAATAAATTCATTGGTAAAGTAAGATTACAACAAAATGTTTGAAAATCAATTGTTGTCGATTGAGCAACTTGTTTAATCTTTAATTTAATAAAGAAAATATATAGATTGGGATTAAAAAAAAACAAAACATGTATTTCAATCTTACTTGTTGAATAAATTCATCGGATATATAACGATGTAAAATATCAAGACATAGAAAACAATGTTGAAGAGATGATACATTATTTATTGTTTGTATTTCGGAATGATTAAGTAAAGTTGATTCAAGTGATATTCTTTCCTATATAACAATCACATAAGAATTTTGTTTCTTTTTTACGTCAAAAATTATTTGAAAAATATAATCTTTATTTTTTTATACGAAATACAAAAAACAAATCTACCTGTTGTTCGATAAACTTGTTTAGTAAAGAACAATGATTTTTTAATGGACAAGATTGACATAATCGATTTATAAACAATCGATAAGCATTAGTTGTTCTTATTTGATCAGTTGTCATATCTACAAACATTTTTTCGAGTTTTTTGTTTTTATAAATCTGTTGTTTATTTAATCAAATCTTGAAAATATATTTTACAAAGAAAAATCTAGTTTATTTTATTACAACAAGACAAGAGAGAGAGAGATATGAGAAACAGACATATAGAAATTAATAACGATATTTTGTAGAATAATCTTTTGGTGAAATAACTAAACCACGACCTTTACGAGCTCCACGATAAACTGTTTCAACAATATCAATAAATTCTTGTGTATCTTCTAAAGCCCAACTTATTTTATTGTTATTGCCTGTACCAAGATCGATCATAATATGTTTATTACGATAGAAAAACATAACCGTACATGGATCATATAATTCATACCTAGAAAAAAAAAGGTAAATAAAATATATTTTAATTAAGAATAGTAATCAAGTAAAAATATTGATATAGTTCAATAATCTAATTTTACTGAATTCTGAAGATATTTATTTCAATAAAAATAAATAGAAAATATAACTACTTCTCAGAGATGAGCAAAATCGCACCGCGCCACTGCTCGCGCCTAGGCGCTACGCACATCTCTCTTTCTCTTTGCTCAACCAATCAGTTTCTCAAACTCCATCGAATACCGGGATGCTCTAAGCATGCGCTCATCAAAGCTCAGACTAGTGTAGCGTAGGCGTGAGCAACGGCGCGGGGAAGTGCGGTGCGACTTTGCTCATCTCTGCTACTTCTAATCATATATATATAAACTTACATTTTATTAAAATCTGGTGTTTCAGTAATATCAACCAAATAAATAACAGCAAAATTTTTAATTTTTTCAGCAACTTTATATAAAACTTCATCCATTTTCATACATGTTGGATCCCAATCATGTCCAAAACGGATAACAACAACTTTATCTTCTTCTGATAAAATGGCTTGATCAACTTGCCAGCCATTATGTAAATGTGGTAACATATACGACATGATGAATATTTTATCTATAAAATACTAAAATTTCTTTGATATTTTTATATTGCCATGATTTTTTGTTTTTTTTTTTTAATATTTATCATCGATTAAATATATAACAAATAAAGAAGAAATGTATATAAAAACAAGCAAACAAAACAAACAAAAAAAAAAGAAAGCCACAAAGTTTATTCATTTCAAAAAAAAAAACATATAATGACTAAACGACTCATTCTTGTATTTTGATCTTTTTTTTTGTTTCTTTTCTCTTTTGGTATAATCAGTTAGATAGAAAACAAAAATCTAATTAATCCATTATTATTCATAACATCACAGATAATATAAAATGAGATAAACATTATTCTCTTAAATATGTAAAATAATATAATAATTTTTTGTTATTATTTTTTCTTTTTTATATGTAAACGTGTACGAATATGTTCAAATGATTCTTCAGTTAATGTTACATTAATTAATGTAAATAATTTATAAAAAACTATATTATGTAATGTATAATTTGTTGTATTTATACCATCAAGATTATAATCATATTTTGAATATAATATTGTATGACGATGTGGATTAGCTTTACCTGATGTATGATCATGTGTACGTATCATTTTATAACGAGCTATTTCAATTGGATAACGTGTTATAGATTTTTTTAATTTTTTAACAACACGTAAATACATATCATCATCTTCACCACCCCATCCCCAATAAACTGTTGGATATCCATGTGTACCAATAAAATCTGATAAATGAAATGCTGTTACACCACCAAATAATGTTGAATAAAGTAATTTATAATTAAATTTATCAACAGCTACAGACCTAAACAAAACAAAACAAAACAAAACATCAGATCAAGTTTTAATATAAAATAATGAATTGAAAAAAAGAATAAGAATATTAATGTTAAATAAATCTTGCGTAATTAACTTGCAATTTTAAGAAAGAGATGCTGCTAGAAGTTTCAAACGAAGTATATCACAAGAAAGGTAGTTAGATATGATTTATGATGAAATGATGAATGTAAATTAGAGACGTGCGAAACCAAGTTTTTTTGTTTTGGGTTTCGATTTCTGTAACTTCTTTTCTAATGCTTCATGTTTTACAAAATTTCTTTGTATTATATATAAAAAGAATCTTTCAATACTCAGTTTTTTCTTTTTTGGATCTATTTATTTAAGAATATTTGTCTATAATCTTTAGTTTCGATTAGGAGAACTGTTTTTTCTCTTGTTATGTTGATAATTTTTCTTTTTCATGATTGCGCACATCTCTAATATAGATTGAACATAGAATATGTTTTAGAAATTAGATTAGCTGAATAGGATACAAAACAAAAAGCATTTGAGTCAAAAGATTGTAATCATTATTTATTCTAGAATATTTTTATATCAAATTAATGAAAAAATATGATTCAATAGATCTTTGAAGATTTGTATAAATTTGAAAGGTCTATTTAGTGTAATGAAATAAAAATTATTATGCTTGATGATGCACACAAATGCAAATAGTCTAGGAAAATAAGTTTTCAATCCATGTGAATAAATTGGAAAAAAAAATTTTTTCTTTTTCGTTTTTTTGCTTCGAATACATACATATGTCTTGGTTGATCACCACATT
Source organism: Rotaria sp. Silwood1 (assembly GCA_905250075.1). Classification (NCBI taxonomy): domain Eukaryota; kingdom Metazoa; phylum Rotifera; class Eurotatoria; order Philodinida; family Philodinidae; genus Rotaria; species Rotaria sp. Silwood1. The sequence goes on from CAJNOP010000229.1 coordinate 78,261, forward strand.
TATAAATATTTCTTAAATCTTCTGGTAAAAGATCAACATCATGAAAAATAAAACAATCATATGAATATAATTTCATAGCTTCTAAATAACCAACATTAAATAATGCAGCACGATTAAATTGATCATTTCCATTTTGATTAATAACAAATATTGTATAATCAAGTTGTTGTTTTTGTAAAAATGGATGAATATTATCAAGAAACATTTTTAAATGTTGTTCACGATTTCGATAACATATTATTAAAGCTAAACGTTGTTCAGGTTGACATTCTTTTGATATATAATGTCCACCTGGATATAAATATTTTCCATGATGTTCTTCAATAATATTATATGAATAAAGTGTTTGACTTATATTTACTTTATATATTGATGTATCATTATTTGTTATAGAAAAATTACAAATTGGTAATGAATTATGAATTTCTAAAGATGGTTTAGTAAAATTAAAAGATGAATAAAATGTTGCATTCAAAAATGGAATTGTTATTGCTGGTAGAGTTGTTGTTGTTGTTGTTTGAATCGTAGTAGTAGTAGTAGTAGAAGTAGTAGAAAGATTAAATGTAATAGTAAGATTTGAATTATTTATTATGAGATTTTGTGATATATTTATCGATTTTGAAACACGCGTATGATTAGTCTAAAAATAACAATAAATTTATTATTATGCATATTTTTATATTTTATAGATCTGTATCTTAATAAATTTCTTAGTTAATTTAGAAATTTTCTACTAATTATAATGAACTTACTTCTATTGAGTTTGAAGTGTTTAGCTTTGGTTGTGTTTGTTTGACGGACGGTGGGTGGTTATCTGACGAATGATTATTATAAAATGATGTTTGTATTAATATTGATGCAGTATTTATAATTGGTGCATGATTTTTTTTAATTTGTAATGTAATAATATAGTAAAGTGCTTGAACAAAAACAATTGAACAAACAAATAGAAAGACTGTACGTCTATTTTGAAACATGAAGATCGATAATGAATTATCTGATGCATGTGCACTTTGAATAAAATAAAATTTTTCTTAATTCATTGTGATTTTATCATAAACAACTCACAATGAATAGATTAGATAGTTTCCTACAAAAAAAAAAAAAAACATGAAAACAAATAGAGAAAAAGAAATTTAAATCCTTTTTATTTTTCTAACACAAAAAAAAAAAACGTTTTTTTTTTCTTGTTTTTAAAGTAAAGAAAAAGCTTGTGTTTTTTTTGAAAACATATGTATCAATAATATAATACGATTATACAATTTAAATCAAAACAAATATTAAAACAATTACTTTTTTTTTTTATGTATGATTCTGATTTGGATGTTAATAACTATTATTGTCAATCTATATTGAAAAAGATCAAATAGGGATTTAAGTTGTCATTTTCTTTTAATGTTTCAATCCAAATATCAGTTATAAAACTGGTTTTTTTTTTTTTGTTCTTTAAATTAACATATATTCTGATATCGAGTTATAGGTATTTATATGCAATGTAATACGAACAATAAATTACCTTCTGAATTCCATGGTCTTTTTTCTTACTTAATCTCAAGTATTACTTTGAAGAAAAGAAGAAACACTTAAATACTTGTATATTGAGATTAGTATTTGAATTATTCATGAAGAATTTTATTTATGGAAATTTTTTATCAATAAGACTATTATTTTAAATATTAAATTAATAACACATTTGATAGAAGATTTTTTTTTTCTTCGATACCTATCCAGTAACTAAAACAATTACATGTCAAGTTTCTTTCTCTTATCATAATAAAAGAATTGATAAACTTCTATCTTTTTTTTTCCTTGACAGTCCTTATGATTAGAAACTTAATCGATATATTGTTTCTTTTTTTTTGCTTACTATATTGATAACACATCATTTATGGAATATTTTGTCCTTTCTCACCGAAATATTTCTTGGTAAAGAATAGCAAACATCGTTTTTTTTGTTATCATTTATTCTTTCATCCTAATTCTATGCTCTATTATTTCTTTGTTTTTAATAGGCATATTCTTGATAGAAGTAATAATTTCTTGACATTTATACATACTCCTTCGGAAAAATAGCTTGATTAATGAAAGAGATCTCGTAATTTGAAAGATTTATTTGTTGATAAGACAAAAACAGATTGATGTTTTATCATAGTATGATAGATACTATATAGTGATGATGGTTTTTCACGAACGATTTTTGAAGTATTCTTGATGATAAGAATAAGATTTTCTATATTCAAACTATTACTATGATATTTTTCTGAAGGATATAACAAATCAATAATTATCTAAACTATTGAAAGAAAAACAAATACTTACTTGATAAATGATAAGTTTATTGATATGATCATTCTAGAATAATTAAAAAAAAAAGAAAACAATTTTTTTAATACATAAGATTTCTTTCTATTGTATTTATATAAGATATAAATATATATTATAAATCTCTGATTACATCAATGCATATGGGAAATGTTAAAGTCTAAGTTTAATTAAATTTTACTTAATAAATACTTGATGAAGATTAATCGTTTTGGTTTGTTCTTACACTTCCATTACAACCTTCTATTCTTGATTCATATTCATCATGATACTCTGAAAAACAAAAAAACTATGATGAAAATGATTCGAGATATATTTCCTTTTCTTAGATGATCTTATCAAAATTAAGATTTCCAACATTTTATATTCATAAACACAAAAAATTCCTCAACTAAAATCACTAAATTATATTGTCTTTCTAAACTTTATATAATACTTCTAATATTAGTAATCATTCATAAAGAATATTCCGTTCAATGAAATAGAGATCCATGTACGCAGCAAAAACTAGATAAACATTCATAATTGGAGTAGAAAACATGCGAAAGTTTATGTACATTCAAATACAATACTTCGAAAAAAAAAAAAACGAAGAATTTCTGATTTAATTTATCAGAAAATAAAACCATTGTCACTCAACTATCTATTATGAATGATTTCTTATAAAAGCTTTTCGAATATATCTATCTATTGTACACTTTTCCAATAATTGAAAATTATTCGTATATTACAAAATTGTAATCGAATTTATTGTTTGCGATATTTCTTTCATATGAAGAAGAAGACTTCAACAAGAGCTTTGTACTAATAGACAGAGCATTAAAAAGTAAACAAAATGGTGAATTTGAAATTATAACATCATCAGTTATTCATCTGTATCTTTTGAAAAAGAAAAGCTTTGAGAAAATACGACTAAGTGTTTTTTTTAACAGAAAAAAAAATAGTCCGTATTATTTTTTTTGTTAGTCTCTTGTGCTATTCTATATCAACATTTGAATTAGATTATTATCTTTGCATAGAAAAGAAAAATTAAAAGAGACAAATCCGCTTAAATTTTAGTTATTGACTATTATCTCTATGATCAAAATTTTGAGACCTTCGCGCGACCTGTCTAGTCATATCGATCATATTTCTTACTTTAATACTTCAAATCTTATAATATCTTTCATAAATATTTAGTAGAATTCTATTTAAAGATATTTCTTCTATATATATATACTAATAAACAAGATCAATAATAAATATTTTAAATTTCGAATATCAAACCTTTCATGTAAAATTATCTCTAAAAATAAAACAAAGAAAATTTTCATCTAGAATAAAGAACCAAAAAAGAAGAAGAAAACGAAAAAGAACCGACATGATTAATAATAACAACATATATTCCAGATAAGAAGACAAGAACAAATAGAATATTTTTTTTTTTCTTTTTCTCATTATCTATCTGAACACTGAGCCGATACATCACAGTACACCAAAGAAAAAAAAAAAACGAAATTAAGATACATTTAATCAGTTCGATCAACATCATTATCATCATCATAAAATTCATTTGATGCATCAGCACTATAATAAATACAATACAAATTTCCAAAACAAAAAAAAGGAGATCTTTAATATCATACCGTCTCGTCGGTTTTCCTCCAATATGATTGTCTGTATCCAATAGATCAGATGGAACATCATGCATTTGTACAGATGGTGCATGAGCAAGTAAACGTAATTTTTCATTAACAAATTGAACTATTAATTCTAAATACTAAAATAGAAAAAATTTCAAATAATAAAAAAAAAAAAAAAACTTTTTATACTTGTCGAGAATTTCCATTTTCTATTTTTGGATTAAATAAATTTGGATGTAATTGACAATCAGGTGCAAAAAATTCAATATAATCTAAATAAAACATCTCTTGTTTTTTTTTTCTTTTGTAAATCTTTTCATACCATGAAATGGTATATCATTTGAAAGTTGTTCATTAAGTATTAATGATGTTTCATATGTCCAACAACGAGCTACATTTTTAACTGTATAACCACCACCACCAACAACAAGACTAAAAGAAGAAAAAAAAAAAAGAAAATTAAATAAAAACATGTTTCTATTTTTATATACACTGGTAAATTTTGTTCCATAACAAAAGAAACACATTTTCCATGTCCTTTTATTGATAAATTAAAACAACCAAGTCGATCACCACCAAGTGAATCAGCACCACATTGAAGAACAATACATTTTGGACGATAATATTGCATAACAGTAGATATTACAGGTTTGAAAACAAGTTCATAATAGTCTAAAAAAAGATTCATATTATAATCAATTCAAATCTAATTTATTTTCAGGATATAAACTCCTAGAGGGGCAAAAAAATTGATCGTTAGAGAGACATAACTCATTTGACGCTTTTTTCTTTTATACTATGAAGCGTATATAATGTAGAAAAAGAAAATTTTTTTTAACATCCAGTCGGTGACGAAAGAGCTCCTCTAAGTGTTTTACGGAAGTTGTACATTGATTCTTTGAATAATTCAGTTATTGAAGGGTTTAAAAACTTTTCTATAAGTTATAGTATTGAATACAATCATTATATATATCTCACAGTACATATCACTATAAAAATAAAAACGCCATTTCTTCAATAAAACTTTGTATTATTTTTATTCTTTCGTCTATGAACGATTTTTCAACCGTTATCAACATTACATAGCTCGAGGATATTTTTAGATAAAACGATAGTAAGCTAACAGAATTAGACTTACTCTGGAATTGACATCATTGAATTCAACGAAGAAATTGTGTCACATAAGCACGATATTTCATACAAAGGCTCTAACAATCAACTTTGGAAGTTTTTTTTAGTCAATAAAAAAAATCCATTTATTCGACTCAATGACATTTCTCATTTACGTGCAAGGTCAAATGTCCTATCAATCAAATAGATTTTATTAAAATTTTTTAGCAAACATTTTACTCATGAAAGCCTAATATTAATAAATAATAATCTTAAAGAAGTTACAATAGACACAAATATATCTTAATCTTTCGGTTCAATAAGCAATGTAACTCATCTCGTATGGCATTTTTTTTGAAGCATTAATAATAGCTTGATTCATAATCACTATTATAATAACCTTTTTACTATATCAGTTTTATCATTTAGAATTTCATAGTTAAACTATACACTAATTGTAATATTATATTCAACCTTAAACTTCTGTTTCTTGTTTTTTTTACTAACCATCATCTGTAATACCCTCACGAAGTGGTACATTAATTGAATAATATCTTCCAGTTTCAGCTCCGATTTCATACATACTACCTAGAAAAATATTTCGAATATTTTGTTTTTTTCAAAATATAACAAACCAGTTCCTGGAAAAAAATTATTTCCATATTTATGAAATGATACAGTCATAACACGATCTGTAAAATAAAATGCTTCTTGTACACCATCACCATGATGAACATCAATATCAATATAAAGTACACGTTCATGATATCTAAATTAATAAAAAAATAGAAAATTCGATTTTTTTTTTTTATTATATTCTTTATATTTACTTAAGTAATTCTAAAATAGCAATTACAATATCATTAATATAACAAAATCCTGATGCCTAAAAACAACAAAAAAAAAATATAAAAATTATTTTATTGAAAATTTTTTTTTTTTTACTTCAAATTTTTTTGCATGATGAAGACCACCTGCCCAATTTATAGCAACATCACTTTGCTATTAAAATATTTAATAATAAAACGAATAAATAATACAAAAAAAGAAACCTTATGATTAATTTTAGTTGCTGATAATAATGATGCACCTGTATAAAGTTTACAAAAATCAAAAAGACCTGTAAATACAGGACAATCATCGCCTAAATTATAAATTGAATAAAAACGTTGAAATTCTTGACTATTTGGTGCAACACGTGAAAGAAAATCAACATAATCTTCTGAATGAAAACGTGTCATATCATGAATACTAGCTTCCGATGGACAATAAATCTATAGAAGAAAACAATAAATTATTTTTATATACAAAAAAAAAATAATTTACATTCATTTTTTTATGCATTTTATATTCTAAAACAAGACAATTTGTTAATTCAACACGATAAGGTTTCATTGGATGTCCAGGACCATAATGATATTTGCCGACAGACTATTAGAAAAAAAAAAGATATTTTTAGAATAGATTGATGAAATTTATCTACCGGATTCATCATATAAGCAAAGGTACGTTTATGTGTTGTCATTTTGTATATGTATTAATAATTAAAAATAAGAATAAAAAATATTTGCTTTCTATTTATTTCATTGGATTTATTTTTCTATTTGAATAATTAAGTGAGCTGTTATGGATCGAGAACATTAAAAATACCAACCACCAAGAGTATTTGAACCTAAGAAGAAGAAAAAAAATGGTTATGATGTAAGCAAATAACTTTTCAATATAAATAGTATTAATAGATGGCGCTAATGATCGATCAAGAATATAGATTTAATACGAATTGATAAGAAAATGTTTTGTAATTGATCAACAGTATTTTCTCGATAAAACACCTACAGAATTCTTGCCTATTGGCTATGCCGATTATGATCATGAAAAATCTCTCTAGATATTTGTGTGTTGATCTTCTTAAACCAGTAACCATTTTTATATAATCTTTTCCGATTTTTGAGATATTGAAATTTTACTAGACTAGCTGTTAGTCTTTCGAATCATATGAAAAATTGATTTTCGACTTAAAATTTTGAATCAGATTAATCGGTTGGACAACTAGATGAAAATATATATGAATAACATTGGCTTTTACATAGAAGAGAATTTCGAGAGTTAGATGTGGGAGTAGGTCTTCTATTAATCACATTCATACACTTCGTTTTCCACAATATGATTAAAAATACATTAAACATTACGATCAATCGAAATTAGATACAGTTTACTAAAAAAATTCTCTATAATATTGAAGAAAAAACAAATAGAATGATGTTCTTAAAGATTCAGTTTTATAACAATAGTATCACAATATTGACATATCTCTATCAATGTATGGCTCGCTCTTCTTGTCTATTGGATCTCTTATCGTTCGTTACTTTTACTCATCTTTTTCCTCTTTACTTCTATCTCGAACACTACCATTGAATGGACAAAAAAAAGAAAAGAAAACTTGAACAAGGCTTCAATTATATTTCGAGATTGATGAAAAATCTATGGAACAGTTAGTTACAAATATTTGAGAGTTCCATTGAAAAATACAGGTGAAAGTATATTATAATATGTTGACATCTACCTTGATAAACTTGCTTTTTCCATTGGATTTTTCGTATCATACTTGTTTTACTTCTCTTTTTATGAAAAACAAAATAGTCAAAGCATAACGCAGGTTTATGACACATAGTCAATAAACATGTCGGTATAATTAGTTTCAACAAACATTTATTGTAATAAAATATAGTGTTCGAAAGCAAACAACATATATGAATAATCAAGTTTCTAACTCTCTTTTGGCATTACCCATTGATCTAGTCTATCGCATTTTGGACTATCTCGATGATCTCACAATTTTATGTTCAGTTCGTAATGTATGTACTCGACTGGATATGATCATTGATATATATCCTCGATATGAGGTAAATTTCAGTAGTTGCATAGAATCAGATTGTTTTGATTTTCAAGACATCATTTAATTTAACAAATTTTTTTTTTCACTTGTTAATTTTAGAATAGAAATAAAGCAATGATACTATTTTAAAATTAACAAATATTATTCGAAAAAGAATCAGCAAATTATGCTTAGCTATTTCAGAAGTTACTTTAAATTTCTTGAGTTTTCTTAAATCTTCTCTTATAACAACAAATTCACTAACTTCATTGAATATGATTCTTGCAAATAATGATTAGAGTCTTTTATATGAGATTTCAACTGTCTTAATCAATCTTTTCATTATCGATGTAAATAGTCTTTGTTTTAAAACGCGTCTATTTTGAATTTGGCATCTACAGAAGGACACTGCACTTCATTGTCCGAATACATTCATTCAATTTGAGTAGGTCAGTAACCTATCTTGAGAGATTAATACTTTTGGCTTCGTTGAAGAGAATGAGAGCACTTACAGCCGAAATAATTTTGCAAGTGCTTAATTTTTTCCGATGGCAGGACCCCTAAAAATCTTCTTTTCTTTGAGAATAGAGTGTAAATTTATGTTTATTTTAATTTAATTTATGAATAAGGTTAATAATTAGTGATTTGGATTAAAAAGAAAAATAAATGCAAATTCTCATGATTTTCATTTTATAACTATAATTAATGAGAAAGGACTATATTTATTCTAAATTACATATCAAACATCACCTTCTATATAGTTTCTATATAAATATCCAATAAGAAAAAAACTATTTTATTCATCACACTACTGATGCGTTACAAAATGACACCGTGGACCTCATCTTTACTTCATCTCTTTCATATCCCCATCTATATTTTTTTCACACAGACACTTACTACACTCAATCTCGACGACCATCACATTGAAGCTCTCGGAACACAACATCTGGCTGATGTATTACAAAATAATAAGGTAATCCTCACCCTATCTTCATCTCTCATATATCGATCTGTACTTTTTCACAAAGACACTCACCACACTAAATGTTTACAATCATCAAATCAAAGGTCACGCAGCACAACATCTGGCTAATGCATTACGAAATAATACGGTAACCCTCAGTTTCACTTCATCTCTCTCATATTCCCATCTGCACGTTTTCACACAGAGACTCATCACACTCAATCTCTACGGCGATCTAATAGGAGATCTCGAAGCACAACATCTGGCTGACGCATTACGAAATAACAGGGTGATTCTCGTTCTTTTTTCGTCTTTCTCAAATCCCCATTTACACTTTTTCGCACAGACACTCACCACATTAACTCTCTCCAACAATCAAATCGGAGACAAAGGAGTACAACAAGTAGCTAATGCGTTACGAAATAACAGGGTAATTCTCGTTCTCTCTTATACTTTCATCTGTAATTTTGCATACAGACACTGACTACACTACATCTGGAGAACATCCAAATCGGAGCTCTCGGAGGACAACACCTGGCTGATGCCTTACAAAATAATACAGTAATCTTTATTCTGTCTTCATCATTCCCATAGCCCCATTTCCAATTTTGCACATAGACACTCACAACACTGGTTCTGCGTGTGAATGAAATTGGGGACAGAGGAGCACAATATCTGGCTGATGCATTACTAAATAACATGGTCATTCACACTGTCTCTCTATCTTTCTCATATCCCTTTATGTATTTTTTCACACAGACACTCACCGTATTAAATCTCTACAACAATCAAATCGGACACGAAGGAGTACAACATCTCGCTAGTTTATTGCAAAATAACAAGGTGATCCTTATTTTGTCTTCATACTTCCGATATTACCATCGACACTTGTTCACAGACACTCATTACACTTAATCTCGGCAACAATCGAATCGGACCTCTCGAAGTCCAACATTTAGTTGACGCATTACGGAATAATACGGTGACCTTCAATCTCTCTTCGTTTCTCTCATATCCCCATCTGAATTTTTTCACATAGACGCTCATCACACTGGATCTCGTTCAGAATTTAATCAGAGACGAAGAAGCACAACAGCTGGCAGATGTATTGCGGAATAATAAGGTGACTCTCATTCTGTCTACATCTCTCTCATAACTCAATCTTCTCTTTTTTTCACTCAGACACTCACGACACTAGGTCTGCGTGAAAATCAAATCGGGGACAAAGGAGCACTATATCTGGCTGATGCATTACGAACTAACATGGTCACTCTCACTGTCTCTTCATCTCTCTCATATTTCTATCTGCACTTTTTTTGTCCAGACACTCACGACACTCGATCTCTACGGCAATCATATTGGAGACAAAGGAGCACAACATTTGGCTGATGCACTACGAAATAATATGGTGACTCTCATTGTTTCTTCATCTCTCTTATATCGTCATTTGTATATTTTTACATAGACACTCACCACACTTATTCTCGGGAATAATTATTACTACTTTAGATCAGGTAATAGCATCGGAACTCTAGGAGCACAACATTTAGCTGATGCATTGCAAAATAATACGGTGACTATCATCCTTTCGTCATTGTTCTCATATCGTCATCTGTACTTTTTTACGCAGACGCTTACCACACTAGATCTCACATTGCTTCCCATCGAGAAAGAGCTTCTAGTTCGCTTGCAAATACTGATTGAGCGGAATAAACAACGAACACAATCGTGAAGTATTGATTCCAAAGGCGGTTTGTTCAAAGACTAAGACAATTTCTGTAACATTTCACTGTTTTCTGGGATGTCTTTGCTTGAAAGCCAAAATAAATAAATCTGATTTTCATTATCATATGCTTGATAATTGTGGTTTATAGTTAGAGTTTCTAATTGTGAAAAAATAAAGAAATGAGAATATCTGTCTTGGAGTATAGCGTTGACTCTTAATGTCGATATTGTTGGATGTCGTAAGTGATGATTTGTGTCTCTATATTGTAACAATTTTGATATCAATATTGGATTTTGATTCTGATTATTCTTGATTTCAATAGGCAATGATCAATAAATGGAACTAGGTTTTTTTTTCGTGAAAATAATTCTAACTCTTTCATCATTATTAAGATCGAATCGCCTCAACATATAAGATGATGTTGTGTTAACGCACATGTTGAAGCTTTGAATGACTCATGAAATTTAAAATCTAATGTCAAATAAACAATATATGTAAAAAAACAAATAAATAGAAGTCATTTTCTTTGTTTTTATTTTTACAATTTGAAAAAAATAAATAAGTTAAACAAAATATACATCGATTAGCGAATTGATAATGTTTGTTAGTAATTTAATTCATCTATGAATTGTTTGTAAAGCTTCTATAACACATCTCGTTAGTTATGATACATCAGCAATATGTACATGTACAATAACAACATAATTTTTGTTATCCGAACTATATTTAATCATAAAGTCTTCGTGTAAAATAATTATCAATCAATGAAATAAATCGTATATATACATAATCTATTTGTGATGGTAGATAAACTTCAATTGTTAAACATAATAATGCATATGATGATGAAAAACATACTCGTATTGATAAATCTAAACTAATCAAGATGACATAATGCGTTCCAAATAAAAGATTATCATTGAAGTATTTGGTCAATTTTAACTTCAGAAAAACGACTGTGAAATTTTATATGAGAAAGTTTAAATTTTTATTTTAATTTAATTTGAAACATTGAAAAATTTTTCACTAGACGCGTCTTATGATATAGCTTTTGTTTAGTCTAAGAACTCAATAACATTCATACATGGAACTAATCTGTATTTTTCACGAGTCGTACTGATTTTTAACATTACAAAATAAATGTAAAAGTTCAACACTATGTTTATTAAAATAATTTCATAAAATATATTCTAATTGAACACTAAAATAAAATAATTACAATAAGAAAAGAAAAAAAAAAGTAACAAATTTTATTATTAATAATACAATTCATCAAATGCAAATGATGTGTTACATTAACTAATATTATTTCAGATTAATCTCACCATGATCTCATTCTTAAACATGATTTTTATTGACTAACATATTCATATATGATAATTTTCATGTACTTGTATCAAGTACAGCTTCATGGTAATGTTACTACTGATAAACATGCACATGCAACAAAAAATTTTGAATAAGAAGAATATAATTATTCATTCTACTGATGTCATTCTTTAAACTAAATGTCGAATAAATAAATAATATCAAGTCTTATTTTGTGGAACTCACATATATTTTCGAAGAAAATAGTGAGTGTAAGTTTTAAGGTCAAGTTTTTGCGGCTCCCCCCCCCCCCCCCCCCCCCTTACAGACCATAGCAACTTCACAAAAAAGGTTCTACTCGAAGTATATAAATGAAAAACGACAACATTTCCTAACAATCAATTATCATTAGAAAAGAATTATCGTCTCTGAGAGAATTTAAACATTATATATGTTGCCATCAGCAGAGTGAAAGTAAAGAAGATATGTGAGTTCCACATTTCAGCCCCAAAGGGGCTGCGCTAACAAGCTTTTTTAAAATCGATTCGCATATGTCGTACTATTGCTTGAGCTATTTGTCTATTTAAATTTTTTCAAATTTATTAAACATGTTTAACCATTTTTTTAATATTAACAATCCAATGTTTTCGTTCAAGATTTTCTTATAACTATTCATGACTTTTAAATAATAATTCTAAATCAATATCTGGTTCAACAATCATCAGAAATGAAATATGTTCCAGAGATGAGCAAAATCGCACCGCGCCTCCCCGCGCCACTGCTCGCGCCTAGGCGCTACGCACATCTCTCTTTCTCTTTGCTCTACCAATCAGTTTCTCAAACTCCACCGAATACCGGGATGCTCTAAGCATGCGCTCATCAAAGCTCAGACTAGTGTAGCGTAGGCGTGAGCAACGGCGCGGGGAGGCGCGGTGCGACTTTGCTCATCTCTGATATGTTCAACTATTAATATACTATGAATTTTATGCAGAAAACTCTTGCTGAAATTATTTAAAAGAAAAATGCAAATCATACAATCTTAATCATATTAAACATAGACTATATATAATCTAATCGTTATTGACAAAATATCTTTCGTTAGAAGTTTATCTGTTGAATGTTAAAAAATATAAATATTTTTATATTTTTTACATGAATAAATTTTCAATTGAAATTTTTTCGCATGAATTACATAGATGAAAACAAAACTATACTAGTCTACAATTACTAAAAACATTACCGATAGAATCAACAATATTGAATATAATCGAAAAATCATTCTAATGACAATTGAAAACATTCAATAATCTTTATAAAAAGATTATTTATTTGACTATCTAGACATCATTTTAACTTTCTTTTCAATACTTTTAAAGAATAGTTCAATAGAAAATTTTTAAACTTCTTGAGTACATAGATCTCGATGAGTAGAGCAAAAGTTTTCATAGATTCTAGATTCTCTTATTCTTTCCTACATCGAAATGAAACTATTGTAGAGAGTGAAAAATCTCTGCATTCGTTCTTACCCATAATATGTCTGATAAGACTAAAAACTTTTATACAAATCTTTGAATACTTATTAGTTTATCCACTTATTTGTTTTTTGACTTTATTTAAATCTCATTCCGTTCGAATAAAAATACCAAGATCATGAAAATATCTTCAAAAGTATATGTGTATTTTTAAATGAAGCTTTTTCTTGTAAACTCAGTTAAAAAAAAAACAATGATACATTACATGATCACAATAAATTCTTCTAGACTAATCTAATATTTATTAATGCCATTATTGAATTTATCTCTTTTCGAAAGATAGTAGACTATTACAACTCAAAAAAAGAAGACATGAGAACTATAATTTTTACAGTATCAATTGTAGTTTACTGAACATGTACTAATTTTAAAGATCAAAATACTTTTCATTTTTTTAAATGTTTAGAACAATTATTAAGTTATTTTAACAATATCAATTCTCTTCTGAATGCTTCCTTTAATAAAATTAATATCTTCTTTTCATCTAACTAGATAACAAGAATATAATAGTGAACAAAAGTTTAAAGCATTTAAAATTTGTTTAGTTTTTTTTTTCTCGATGGTAACAGTCACAAAACATCTATGAAACATTACATAACGTATGTGATAGATCATCCCACACTTTCAAATATTTTAAACGAACATTAAAACGATGAAATAATACTTGTGAAATGTGTTCATATAATAATAACAAGATTTAAGTACATTACATCCTGAAGCTATAATCCTTCTAAAACTTATTCAATAATCATCTTCATCTTAAAAGGGACTCTTTCACCATTGTTCGCTATATAAAACAGAAGTCGCTAGATATTGTGTTATATCAATACATCTTATATTTTTTTCAGTTTTTAAGTTTTTATCTTCTGATATATATCATAAAAAATTTCAATGATCTCTTGAAATGCAAGATGGTACATCTTTTATAGAATACTTTTTCTTGTTTTTGTGTAAATAGGCATGATAGTGGAAAAATTTGGTATTGACTAACTTTTCAAAGGAAAGGTATTAAAATCTAAAATTTTGGAGTTGATGGTTTTAGACATTGATGTGTTGAATGAGCAAAAAAAATCCCAATAAAAAAATTTTTATCGAGTACTTCGAATACTCGCTGCCTTCATGGACTCTCTCTTAAGAATTACTAATGTACATTTTGAAATTCAATATCTAACGATTCTAATGACATATGACACTTAATCCTATCTTTCAATACAAAAACTAAATAGAAAAGTTTACAATATAGTCTATATGTACTACAAAAAAAATTTTTTGAGATTAGTCTTAGTTGAAAAAAATCATGTTGGATAATAATCCGAAGTGAAATGATAGTCATTTTTAAAAAGTTACTGAAATCTAGGTAACAAAGAATTCAAGAACTTCTAACGATAACTCATTTTTCATACATTTCTAATCTTTTGTTTTTTGCCTAAAATATGGACACATCGATTTGAAAATAAAATATTTTTGACTAACTTTTCATGCTCTATCGAATAGTACGTATATATAAAGAAACGAGAAAAAGAAATATTTAGTCGATTTTTTTTTCATTGTGTATACTTCAGAGATGTCCATCGCGGCTGAAAATCTGCCGCTGCCGCGCCGCGGCATTAGAAAAAAAAAGTTACCGCGCCGCGATGGTTTATAAAAAAAGTCGCCGCGCCGCTGCCGCGATGGTTTTCAAAAAAGTGTTTCGAATTTCGCTGCTGCAACTGTATTGGACCAGAAATATTGATACTAATCTATCAGATTCATTCAGTCTCAGGGTGTTTCATTTGTAAACAATGAAATTCTCTCAAATTCATGCAGTTGTTCAATGTCCTCGAAAAAAAATGCTGCCGCTACCGCGATGAGTTTTTAAGAAACCTGACGCTGCCGCGCCGCCACCGCCACTGCCACCGCGGCAGCGGCAGCGCCGCCATGGACATCTCTGGTATACTTTAGTTTCCTATGACTTTTGATTATAGTGATCACTGTAGAGTTAGATTAAAGCAAACAAAAAAAGAACCATGCGAGTTTATTTGAATTATAAAATGACGCGCTATTTTCTATTCTTTTTGATTTCAACATCCAATATATGCAACTATTACTTATGCATGAAATTTTGAGGCATGACATATTTTGCTTTTTCAATAGTAAGTCTTTAACAAAATATAATTTCATATATAGTAGCTCTTTGATGAATAAAAATTTTATGTAATTCCAATAATGATGAAAATAATATAAGCCAGCAGCTTATTCATAAAGAAATATGTTCATTTAAAACGAAAATTTTCTTACTTGAGAAAAAAAGCAAATTTTTACTGAAAGAAAAAGAATTTTGAATGAACTCTTTATTTTGCTTCATAAAATATGAGAATAATGAATCTGAATTAGGCTTAATTAAATAGAAAGAAAGTTCAAAAACTGATTTTAATCTTCTTTTTAAAAGAAAATATAATCTAATTATTATTATCGAAAAGTCGATAGTATGTCATGACTATGGACAAAAAAACATTCATACTTTTCAATCATCAAGACATATTTTTTTTCGCTTCATTAATAACCTCAGTTGAATAAATTCATTTTATCATATATAAAATAAGTTGAAAGAAGATGTTTGTCCTCGATCTCTAGGCGAATGTTGATGGATGATTCCATCTGTTTGTTTTTTTTTTGAAAGAATTTTAACAAATTAAATACTTAATTACTTGATAAATACCTAAAATATATATGAGACAAATATGGTTTAGTAGAAATTATCAAATCTGTTGTTAAATTGATCTTGAAATGTGTGAATTGAATATCTATTTTTCACTGATTAAAGCGCAGAAGTGTCTTATGATACCTGATTCTCCTTTTCTATTATGTCAAGACAGCTCATGAATTATATGTCACTTGTGGTGAGATTTGAATTGATCTCGAAACGCATATCATTTCTTTACATGTAAGTTTTGTTTTTTTAAATAAAACTATCTCAAAATTATTTGTTGTTTCTCTTTTTCTGGTAAAAAAAAATATAATCGTTCAACATCTTTAATATATTCTGACAAGAATGAGAACTTAGAAAAATTGCTACCATATCTATGTTTGATAACTCTTTGTTCATTTTTCATACAATACATTTCTTTACAGTTATCAATTTTGAGTAACCTATGTTCATATGGCAAAAAATAAATAGATTAATTTGTAAAAAAGTCAACGTGACTAACTATAAATTTCAGCACCATAAACTGATTATACTTTCTATGCCATCGTTTAATCCAGTAGACCCCGTCAGGTCCAGAATTTTTGGACCCGGACCCGGACCCTGGCCCAGGATTTTGGACCCGGACCCGGACCCGATCATTTAAAATTTTTCTACCCGGATCCGGACCCGTTTACAGGTTGCTGGACCCGGACCCGGACCTGGTCGCTTAAATTTTTTGGATCCAAACACAATGACAAGTCAGTTTAGATAGTATAGTCAAGAAGGGTTTTGTTGTTTTTTATCTATTTTCTAAATACATTTGATCTCTTCTTTGTATAAAACGAACAAAACTTTAAAAAAATTCAAAATAAATTGTATGGATCAAAGTTTTCTTCAGACCTGGACCCGGTTAAAGCAAAATTTTCAGACCCGGACCCGGTCAAAATAAAATTTTTGGACCCGGACCCGGCCAAAGTAAAATTTTTGGACCCGGACCCGGACCCTACCCGGACCCGCACGGGTCCGGGTCCGGGTGCGGGTTCTACCCGACGGGGTCTAATCCAGGAACGAATCAATGAAAAGAAATTAAGAGAACTTTAATAAGCTTCTTCATATGCAAAAAAAAGCGCTGTACATGATATGATAAAAAGTTATTTTAAGCAAAAAAACTCTCTAGTTTTAGTTGATTAGTCATCTATTCAGAGAATATCTCTCACAGATATTTGGACTCGATTCAAAACAATACAGAATGTCGTTTTAACAGATTATAGAAGGTGACCAGAAAATTCTGACTTGATTTAAATATTCAATTTTTCTATCGTGAAACAAATAGTTATAAATTTTGTTTCTAGAGTGAAAATATGCAATAAAATATTCTCGAAAAAAAGAAAAAATGACTTTAGATTAGATTAACTAAGCTAACTCACTTAGTAAGAAAATTATAAGTTTAGAAATGCGCCTCAAAAAAAATAAAAATTATTTGTGAACTTTTCAAAAACAAAAGACAGAAAATAGTTGAATAAGTATAGCTGAAGTATTCATTCAAGTGAAGTTTATTTAATTTAAAGAAAAAAAAAGAAGTCAACAAAATTATTTCTTGAAAAGGAAATGTGTTTAAAATCTTAAATTATACTGAAAAATTTATAATTAATTTGATTAACAGCATAGAAAACAGGTATCTCTTGATTATAGAATCAAATATTGAATTAGATCTTCTAAGACTATGAACTGATATATTTTTGAAAGTAATTCAATTAGCTCTTAATACAGACTAAAGATTTGTTCCAAGTTTTTTTTTTGTGCAAATTACTCTATATGAAAATATCGACTAAAGAAATATCATAGTTAGATCTACTCCTAACTTTCAAAACAGATTCATTTCATCAATGGTATTTCTTCAATCTGAAAACTTTCTTTTATCTCAACACATTAATACTGAGTTTGTCAATGTTTCGAAAATAATATATCTTATCAATAGATAAATTAATCATCACGATTTCTTCATTGAAAATTAGATGAAATAATAAATGTAATAATTAAAGAAGTAAGTCATTTTTTTGTTTTTTACTATGAATAATATCTATTATATTTATATGACCATTAAGCACAACAAATTAAGAAAATAGCATAATGAAAAAAAAGAAAAAATAATGACTATCATATTGACTTGAAGCTCAATGAATATTATGAGCATAAAAAAAAACACATCATGAAGATTGTATTGAATGTAATGAATTAAAATATTTTTCTACTTCAACTATGATCAAGTCAAAATTTGGTGATCCTTGTGAATTATCAATTAAATTTAATAAATCAGCATAATTCTTGTTTTTCACTTTTTGATCACGCCAATATCTATATGATAACTTTATCCTATCTTGAAGAGATAACTTTTTGAATGATGTAAGTTTCTCTTTAACATCATTATTTGTCATAAACATTATAAAATTTATTGCACATGGTAGATCAAAAGTTTGTTCATATTCATAACAAGAACCGATTGCTGAATTGAATACAAATTTTGAACAAAATTTCAGAAATTTTAGACCTCCATATGAAATTCCACCTTGAATAGGTAGTACTTTCGTTTTTTGATCATTTTCAAAAATTACAGCGAAACCAAAATCAATTAATTTTAAATATTCACTCTTTTTTTCTAACATCAAGTTTTGTGGACGTATATCACGATGAATGATATTGCAATTATATAAGTCGTGAATAATATTAATAAGTTGTTTTGATTGATTTAATGATAATGATTTCAAAGGTTGTAAAAAATTTTCAAATATTATAAATTTACCTGAAAAAGAAAATAAACATATGAATAAAATAAAATATTATTTCAATGATCATAAAATAAAGATATTCATTATGAATTTTTTTTAATTGCAAATTTCTATTCAATCAGATGCAAAATTCAAATAGAATTGATTTTATAAATAAGAAATTAGTTTAAATCACTTCTTTTTGTTTATTTGATGATGGAAAACTATTCATATTCTAAATTTAAGAATTTTTCTATTGAGATTTTTAAATTCTTTTTCTTTAATCTAATACAAAAATTTTATTTTTTATAATTTTAACACTGTCTATAAAGGAAAAGAAAACAAGAAAACAAATAAACTATTTTAATATTAAATATAATTGTAAAAAATCTCGTACATCATTGAATTTCTGTTCATTCTCAATCACCATAGAAAGTTTCATGAGAAAAAAAATCAATTTATCTCGATTTTATTCATACTAAAAATACCATTGAAGCCCATTCTGAATTATCAAACATGTTGAGAATGTTAAAATGTCATTTGTTCGAATCGAAACTTGGATGAATCTATTTCTACCAGAGATGTCCATCGCGGCTCAAAATCTGCCGCTGCCGCGCCGCGGCCAAAATCAAACAAAGCTGCCGCGCCGCTCCCGCAACGCGATGGCCTGTTAAAAAAAGCTACCGCGACGCGCCTTAAAAAAAAACTTGCCGCTACCGCGCCGCTGCCGCGCTCGTATTCGAAAAAATGTTTTGATTTTCAAGGCTTTGACTGGTTTGAAATAGAACTGATGCCGCTAATCGATCAGATTCGCTAAGTCTTACAGTATAGCATACACAAACATGCAGATTCTGTGCAAATTCATGAATTTTTTTCCTAAAAAGCTGCCCGCCGCCGCGACGGTAAAATAAAAATCTCTCCCGCGCCGCGATAGTTTTTGGAAAAAATCTGCCGCTGCCGCGCCGCCACTGCCACGGCGGCAGCGGCAGCGCCGCGATGGACATCTCTAATTTCTACTTCTACATTTCATAATTTTTCATGTAAAACTACAAATATGAAGTATTGATCAAATGTATTTTATACTTAGTTTACTTGTACTTTGAAACGATATTTTTTGTATCATTTTAAATATCTTAATGATTCTTCGAAAATTTCGCATTTATTCGCACTGAAAATTGGCATCATAAGAACCTTTTCAATTTTAACGATGAGCACAGGACAGTCTACTGAAGCTTGTTAATGAAAATTTAAATTTTTATTATTTTTCTAATTTCAAGACTCTTCTATATACAATTCCTTATATATATATATACAACATATTGTATCAAGAATTTCAAATGTTCTATTTTGAAATAGTTAATCTTTGGATAGATTAAAAAAATTTTAGATTAGTCACTAATTTCGTTGTTGTTTTTTCTTCTTAACTTATTCAATTTTCTAAATTATTCTTCAATATCAAAATAGATTCGATGAATTGTATTTGCTTTAAGTTTAATATATTATTATAGAAATCATTGAATATTGATACGAATTCATTTTCATTCTAGTAAATATCATCAAGAATTAAATATATCTGCATGATAGTAAATGAAAGAAACATCATCATTTATAATTAATATTCTTCATTTTGAATAAAAATTGATTAATTATATTTAACGATCTATATAAATGTCTTCAATTCAATTCATTAACATTTCAAACACAAAAAAAAATATCAAATACTTGTTTACATTTAATAAGCGGAGATACATTGACAAGTATACTTTAAAAAAATATAAGTCAAAATAAAAATAAAACACTTTTATTTGATATTATTGTATTTATTTTAGTTCTATTTTGAATAGATAAGAAAAAAATAAAATCATATTTAATTCTATAATAATTAATTTAATCAAATAAATTCAACAATAATCTTTCATAATTGTTCGAATTTCTTAGCAAAACTATATTATAGAATTATTAATTTTTATTTATAATACTATACAAACCGAACTATTTTTGAATTTTCTTCTATTCTTTAACTATAATTTTTATAAATCATCATTTTTTATTTATTTCATATATGTATTAGTTTAATCTCTATCTATCTCTATATCCACATATATATAGAGTATCTACAAAATAAAATTGATTAGTGAAAGAAAAATTTTAATATATTTCTTCTTATTCAGTAAAACGACTATATCATTGTCTATGAGTAAATGATAAATTAAACGCTTTATTCATAATGCAAAATTCAATTTTTATATAGATAAAATGATTAAAATTTTATTCATTATATAAATAAACAATAGAAAAATGTTTATAGCTCCTAGCTATAGCTGAAAACTATAAGATTATTCTTTTATTTACTTATCAAGTACTATGGTTAATGTATAATATAATAATAATATGAAAGAAATTATTCTTCATTGTTCAAAAAAAAAAGAATAATTAAACAATAGTTCATCTTAGTAACTGACGTAATTTTTAACATGAAATCACAATAATAGATCTGTTTGTGAATATTAAATAGACTTTAATCAAATTAAACTAGTGATGTAAGGAACATAAATTATCTAATTTTATTGATATAAATAGGGATGAACCAGTCCCAGTCGGACTGGGTAAAACTTCGAGTTCTAGCAAAAATACTTATAGATTCTTGTTCTATGTAAAGTAAGTATCATTCGATGTAAGGCCCAGTCGAACTTGATGGGTACCCAGTCCGACTGGGTCTAACATCGAATGACAGTGAGAATTCATAGGTATTTTTGCTAGAACTCGAAGTTTTACCCAGTCGGACTGGTATCCAGTTACTGGCACTGGTGCATTCCTAGATATAAACGGTATGTTTATTCATAAATAAAAAATTAGATTTATTCTCTACTCTTACAAAAAAAGATCAGCTCATTTAGTTGAAGAATGACAAAAATATTTGAGGTTTTTTTTTTTTTTAATAGTCTAATGAAGTTCTGAACGTCTAATTTTCATAAATATAATTATAAAAAAAAAAGACAATTTTGTATTTTGTTATGTTAAATTAAAATTTCAATGACAGTCTTTTGATATCAACCATTATGTTTATTTACATAGAAACAATGCAAAAGTTACATAGTTTTATTTTCTTTTTAATTATTATTAATTCGAAAAATTTCTAAAAAGAATTAATATAAAAGAAATTTCATTAAAAAAAGTAATTCAAAAATCAAGATAATTTTCGTCAAAATTCATTTTCTATAATGTAAAAGAGAAAAAATTATTTTACTCGCGTTTTTCTCTTAAGAGAAAATCAATCTTCTTATTTTTTATCTATTATAGTGAATCTTTTTTTTTTGCTAAGTCTCATTCAAACAAATTCTACTGAAAAACTACGATTTCTAGAATATTAGTTTTTCGTTAAATCTCTTCTTTTCTTTTCTTAGATTCTTCGAAACTCAAACAAAATTTTCTCTATTCGTTTTTCAATAGATTTTCAATATATTGAAAAAGTTTTTAAAAAAGAATTTTTTAAATAAATATTACCTGTAGGTGATGAGTTAAAAACATTTTCAAAAAATATATTAAAATTATTTGACTTGTCTGATTGTTTTAATTGTTTTAATATATCAACTTCATTTATAAAATATACATCATATATATCATTTTTAGAAATTTTTATTACATAGCTTTTTGAATTAGTAGGTGATTGATTAAAATCATTTTGAACTATCAAATAAGCCATTGAAGTTATACCATTTCCTAATCTTTGTTTTATATAAAAGTTATCATCAAATCATTTATCATTAGGATCTATATTTAACGTTGTGTATTCATAAAAGCTTTTATTCATTGTTAAAAATTTAAGTAATAGTTTGATTGTATCTTTATTTAAACATATTTTTTTCGATTCTTGATTTGGTTGTAATCCATCAATAGATGATGATGATGCTTTACGCGGCATATAAAACATTTCATAATTATTACTTTGATAATATTTATTAAAACATGGATTTTCTGTCTTTTCAACACAATAAAATGTTATATATTGAAGATTTGTTAAAAATCCATAGATTTTATCACGATTTTGTATTTTTAATGTCGTATCCAAATAACGCGCCAACTGTCCAATATTTTGTAGATTTTCAATAGAACCGTTTTTTGTTACCTTTAATTCACCAATACAAACAGTAAAATCTTGTAAAGCCTGATATTCATCATCCATGTTAATATTAATATTTTTGTATATAAAAGTACAATCGGGAGTATACTTGTTTAAATAATACATCCGATCTGTGCTTAAATATTTCAATGATGTATATACATTAAATTGAGCAAATAATTCATTTATTGATGCAACGAATGTAGATTGAAAATCTTTTTCTGTGATATCACGAAGTGATTTGAAAACAAAATGCTTTTCAAAAATATTTATCATATCATCGTTAACATTTGTATTATCATTTAATAAAGTTTCAATTTCCAGCCGATATAAATTTTTCTTTACATATATATCATAATAACCATTATTATGTGTTGCTGAAGTCAAGTCACTACTGGATATTGATATAAATTCTTCATCTAATCTTTTCATCATCTTTATTCTTTCGTTGTATTCATCACCGTCTCTTTTTCGTTTCTCCAGCTGCAATATCTTTATTTTTCCTGTGATCATATCTTTTTCGATTTGTCTTTGAGCTAATTTTCGTTCTTCAATAATTGCATCTTGTTTTTTTTGGTCTAATTTTCGTTTTTCAATAGTTGCATCTAATCGTTTTTGTTGTGTTGTTTCTTGGCTTATTAGTAATTGTAATTGTAATCGTTTAATTTCCACATCTGTTTCTGTATTACAACTTTGAGCATTATCACCACTAGCCATTTATATTGTAATCGCCGGTTCTAAATTTATTTATAAAATAAACGAAGATTCTTATTGTAAATGTAACAGAATCAGAATTAATTTTGCTAGACGCTGCCTATATACATATATATGTAGAGACAAAGCGATCATCATTGTATAATAGTCACATCGATTTATTCCGTCCATTGAGAAAATACGAAAAGAGGTTGCTCGATGGTAGACGCTATAATCAATATTTTCTTATATAACATATATTCTTGAAATGACAAATAGAAATTTGTCATCATGGATTTTTAACATTATGTAATATATTTTATTTCACACCATAGTATGTACCAGAGCTGCCGGCCTGGCCTGCTGCCTGACAGGCTCCTGGCAGGCCCTCAGGTCGTCCACCAGGCCAGGCCGAATTCTGAAATTTTAGCCTGGCCTGATCCGTCCAAATAATATTCGGCCTGGCCTGCAGGCCACGCCAGGCTGAAGTTGTTGGCCTGCACGCTAGACCAGATCAAAATGATCAGCTTGTCCATGTAAAAATTTTAAGAAAATTTAACGATTTAACGAAAAGAAAGCATAACATTTTTCACTATTAATATGTGCTAAACGTTCTTTTTAACAAATCTCATTTGTTAATTCAAGCTAAACTGTTTCTGTCGAGATAGAATGTGTGGAATTTCGTTAAAAGCCAATTTTTAACGTGTTTTCAGATATATAACCGTAATATCTTTTCTCGTTAAATCACAGAATACTTATTCACTTTTACTTAAGTAGTTCCAAAATGTTGAAGATCAAATATTGATGCATGGTCTTATTATCCGAAACTGATTTAACAAATTCATGCGATTCTAGCGGTCAAAACTTGTACTGAACATTAATTTAATGTTATAGGATCTGTATTCACTCACAGAAGGGCTTGTTTAGATTCAGAACAAATGGATAATAAATTTTGTGATCGTGTATTCATAAAATTTGATTCTTAAATAAAAATCTCGTTGCCTCCCATCATAAGTAACACTCATTGACGATATTTTTGTTCTGTATTTTCTTTACCTATTCATTCTACGCTTCGTCATATGTTGTTTAGTTATCATGGATATATTTTTTTGAATAATGCAGAACAGATTTGCTACAATCGAAGGCATTTTGTTAATTGAAGCCTTTCTCGGACGGTGTGTGGGTGTCAAAAAGACCTAGACAGATTAACATCCACTCACACACTATAGAAGTATCCTTTCTTCAAAATGGCCGACTCCAACAGGTCTTAGTATGTTGAAAAAGAGCCCTATAAGCTAAACAAAAATCTGTTGACTCACCATTGAAAGCATTGTTTAGGCTTTTCAACAACTTCCTCACTACACTTAAATAAAAATCAGTATAAGATATGCAAATTCATATTCGAAGTTTGCAGGCAATATGAATTAGACCAGGCCAGGCCTCAAAAAAGTGGTCTGCCGGCAGCTCTGATTAGTACAGAGTTATTGAATTTAATGGATTTCAAAAATCAGAAACATCAATCGGCCTGGTTTGACCTACAGGCCAGACCAGGTCAGGCCGCAGGCCACTCTTTGGTTTTTGGCCTGGCCTGTACGCTAGGTCAGGCCAGGCCAGGCCGGAAAAAAGTGGCCTGTTGGCATCTCTGGTAATCATTGCAATTAATTTAGGATCAATATGTTTAGCACGACCACTCTCTTCTAATTTATTATTTGAAGGTTCAGTATTATTTGATTGATTTGTTTGTAAAACAGGTGCCGATGGTGTTGGTGGAGGTGGTATCATTTGTTGATTAGAATCGCCTTGTGTTTGCCGTCCACCAGTCGGATCAACATAACGATTGTATATTGAACGTCTATGGAAAACCACAAAAAGTTCTTTCGACTATATAATTAATTGAACTTACTGGGCTACTGAATGCATACCAAGGGATTTTTTAACAATGATACCATTTGTTTTCGTACGTGCTTCATCGATTTCCAATTGATCACGTGCTGTACGAAATGATAATGGTTCTTGTTGAGTTTGTGGTTGTTGTTGTTTACCAAATGGTGGTCGATAATGATGACTAATACTTGTATCAATTGTATCATCAGAAAAACATGCTGGAGCTGGACGCTTCTAATTGAGGAGAAGAATTTAGTAAGATGAAAATGCTTTTTTCTTTTTATTCATATTTACTTTGTTTAATGTTTGTGGTTGATTATCAATAAATGATGAAGTTTTTGGTGTTTTTATCGAAAGTAAATTAATTTGACCACATAAAGGATTTCGTCCATCACCATAACCTTTAAATAATGGTCGAATTTTGTCACTCATCTATAAAAAGATAATCAATAAAAGAAAAGTAAAAAAAATTATATTTTACCATTTTTTGACGAATATTTGCATCATTTATTTGAGGCCAATTAAGACAATGTGAAAAAGAGACTAGAAAAGAAAAACGTATATTCAAATAAAATTTTCTTTTTCAGAAACTCACTATGATGATTTTTATCCGTTTGTTTAATGGCATTTTTATTACATGGTCTTGTAGACCAATAAGATTCAATAGATCGATCAGCTAATTGATTTATGACTTGTATAGGAATTCTAAGTTCAAGAAAATTTCATGAAAATGAAGAAGAAAAAAAACTTAGAAATAATCGAACTGTGTAACATGTCTCCATGTATCAAGTAACATAAGTTGTACACGTCTATGATGACAAAATACATCAACATTATGTTTATCACGTTCTAAAGCTGCTTCTTCATATAACCACCATTCATATAATTGAGAATCAATTGATGACATGATCTAAAAATCAACAAAAAATATTTAAAAATATTTTTTTCAAATTCTTTCTTTGACATCAGTTTTTGAACTATTGTCATCAGTTTAACAAGACAGATCCGAGTATTATCCTCCATAAAAAAACCCATTCCAATACATGGTTGTAAAATTCGATTCAAATTTGATAAACTCAATATATCGAAATTTCAATATTTTACTTCCAAATTTGATTTTATTATCGCATCTATATTGACCTGTATGAACAATTGCAAAGAAAAACTTCTTTGTGATTTTATAATATCGGCGCACAGTTGAAAAAACTATTCATACTTATAGATACACCCACCCTCTATTTCATTTCATGTCAGGCAGGTAGAATAGATGTTTAATTGCGAGAGCGTCAACAACAATAAAGAAAAAAACATACAAATGCAACATAAGATAAATAGACGATCATAAAAATTGGCTAAAAAAACGAAAGGACAAGTTTGACAATTAATGGTTATTTCTTTTTTCATATAATATAAAAAGAAAATAAAACTATGCATGAATGTCCATCATATCAGCAATTGTTTGTAACTCCAGTTCACTTTGTTTGCTTACAATAATATTTTCCGAATACATATTATCAAGTACATGCATACCTTGTTCACCAATAATTCGTACAAATATACAATGTAGATATGTAGCTATATGTTTACCAAGTTCATTAACAATAATTTGTAATAATTTGTTACCTGATATCATGGCACCTAAATAATCAATTGAATAAAGTTGTGCATGTTGTTGATTACATTGATTTGTTGAATAACCACCAACAATAAGATTAGCTAAAAATGAATTAAGTGAACGAAGTGATGTTGCCATTTCATTTCGTGTAAAATTTGCACATGCATATGGAGATAATTGAATGCCATTGATCATTTTATATAATTGAATATTTTTTACCAACATATCCAGTAAATTGAACTACATCACAAGGTTCACCAGCTTATAGAGAAGAAAAAAAAATAACAATCTTTTACATTAGAAAATCGATTGTCTCTATCGAAATTTTGTTGTATTAGCATCTTGAGCTAACAAAAAAAAATCTTTTCCACGAATATCAATTATTGATTCAACCATTTGTTCAAATATTTACTGATCTAAAAAAATTAAATCAGGAATTTCATTAAAAACCAAACATTACTAAGGTAAAATGGGAATAGAGATCATCCATGAAGGATATTCAGGCAAAAATCGCATTTTTTGACCTCCCGCTACCCAGATTTGTCCAGTTTCATCGACATCTGCCCTCTCTCCTGGACGTCCAGTATAAAAAAAACACTTTCAGAAGAATCCTGCTTGCTCAAGTATACTGCTTCACTTTTATTAAATAATAGTTCACTAGATAAATCAAAAATAGACATGAAAACACACATTTCAAAAACAACAAACAAAAAGCTTGTTAGCGCAGCCCGTTTGGGACTGAAATGTGGAACTCACATAATTTAGTATAAATGCTTTTTTAATGTAGTGAGGTATACTTTACATTTTGAAACAAATTAAGTGAATCAATCAAAGGTTTACACAATGAAAGATTTATTTGCTTATTAATATTGATAGTTATCAATATTACTAACAAAACATCAAAAATGGTTTCTTTTTTAAAGTCATTTTATTTTTCATTAAATAACAACACTATTGTTGTTGTGATATGACAAAGAAAAAACTATATACGATAACAGTCAAAATGGATGAAGTAATAAATGACAATAATGATCCTATGTCGCAAGTTTGTTCGCATTACCACTACCGGTAGCACTTACGACTTTCGGTTTCAGCTATACACGATTACTGAGAGTGTTTTCTACCCAAATTTAAATTAACGGAGAAGAAAACAGTTTCAAAATATATTTTACTCATAAAAATTTTTCTAGCGCCATCTATGATAAAAAAACATATCTTCACTGAGACCGATTTGGGCTCTGTGACTAGCATAGGCGACATTCGTTTTGGTACAATACACCATGATTAGTGGCGGAGCCAGGATTTTGAGCTGGGGGGGGCTCAGCCCCGTCTGAGGGACCTTTGAGCCCCGGCTGGGGAATAAAATACATGGTTTAAAAATTTTCCTGGGAGGGGCTCAAAGGTTTCTGGGGGAGGGGGGCTGAGCCCTCCCAGCCCCGCCCTGGCTCCGCCACTAACCATGATACAACACTTTCAAAAAAAAATCGGCAGTAGTTATCACATGGGATATATCTCACGAATTGAAACACTTATAGATAAATGCTGAAGTATTAGCTACAATACGGAGAAAATATTGCCTCACTATTACTAGTGTACATATTAGTACCTTATTCTATATGCTTTCCTTTGCTTGCTTCTCTCTTTGATCTTAAAATCTTAAGCAATGTTGTTCGCTATGCAAACCTCTTTTTTTTGCGTGCATAACTATAAGTGACAGTAGTACCGAAATGATTGGTATGTAGCTGTGTTTGCTATGGAAAATCTTTAGCCCCGATTGCTAAGGTCTATAATGGGGAGTTGCAAAATCGAATCTATTGTAAAATTTTTGTTTTTTAAATACATTCGATTTTACCGAGAAGAAAATAGTAAAAACAAAAAAATGAAATTCAACAAAATTTGCACTCTAAAACCTCATATATCTGCTCAAGTAGCATAATCTTTGATTATTTCAACACCAATACTCATATTCAATTGATTTTCCTATTTAAAAATGCTCTTCAAAATTTCGCCGAAAATTGTGTGAAAAAGAAAAAGGAAAATATTCATAGTAAGTCGAGAAATATTTGATCCCTCATCCCTTTACTTGTATGTCCTTTTATGGACGACCCATACGAAAAAAGAATTAGACTACCAAAATTTCCAATTACTCTTTTTTTCTTGTTGACTTGATGAAGATGATGGATTATAATCAGTAAAAAAGTCTGGTGTTTGAAGACCGATATCAGGTGCACCTAATGAAAAATCTGTTAATGAACTAAATTCATTTGCATTGATTCTTGTACGTGCTGCAACACCTTCTTGACTAATTTTATTCATAATATAATTACTTGAATCAAGAAAACGTTCAACACAATCAGCCAAACATTTTTCACTTCTATCATCAAGTCTTGATGATATATTTGGTGAACATAAATCCCAACATCTTTCAGTTAATATATGTACGACTGATCGAAAATGTTGTTTTCGATTTTCTTGTTCAATAAATGATGCTAATTGAGCATCAGCTATATCTTAACTATAATTTCCTACAAGATCCATTCTATAATATCTATTCAAATATCTAAAAACCAAAATTATTTAAGATTTATTTTCTGTACAAAAGAAAAAAGAGAAAATTTCGAACATGAAAAACACACAAGCACATACAATGTTAACTTCAACATAAAGATATAAAAAATAAGATTTATTTGTCAAAAAGATGAATTAAATTATTTATACGATTTGGATTGTTGGCTCTTAATGCTCGTATGGAATCCGATAAATAAATAAAATAACAATTTAAATCAATTAAGATAATTTAAACTTACTCGTTCAACTGTATGTGTATTTTGTTTGTGGTATTCGTGATGATAATCGTCGTATAATGGCTGGATTAAAATTTGGTGTATCGTCAGAAGTAATTTCTTCGAGGGTGTGGGTGTGGGTGTGGATGTGAGCGTGAGAAAGAAGACACCTACACCCACACCCACACCCACACCCCCATTAGACAAGCTAATAAAAGATAAAATAAATTGAAAAGATAGGAACATTTTATATCAAGACACAAAAAGTTATTAACCAGGGCGACGAAATAATTTGTTCTATAAATGCTCCTAACACTAGCTCGATCCATGATATAAGTGTTTGTTAGACTTTCGGTTGGAGAAACAAATAGATGAGTGATTTCTTTTTTGTTCTTTGTTTTTTACACATTTTTTGTTACTCATTATATTTCTGTTTTTGATAATGACAATAGAACTGTTAAAAAGTCGACAAAGTATTTAAATTAATAGTTTTGTATTAATTTCAACTTAATCCATTCACGGCCTGTAGCATCTGTTAGAATTTCTGCAAAATAGTCGGTTGAAAGGGGGAGTCCCTTATGTAGTTCGTCCAGGCATTGTGATGTATATTTGTTAAATAAATGTTAAAAAATATTTTTAAAGGTGTTGTGCAATCAATGATGTACTTCCTTTTTTTTGAAAACAGAACTCGCTATACATCTACATTGTTTATTCATAATTCAAAAAAAAACAAGGTGTCAACCTCATCAAATATTTGCTTAGTATGTGCTGTTGTATTGATTCAGCGATAAGAAAGAAAAGAAAAAAAAATAGTTGTTTTATTCTTCCTTCGCCATTCTACCTGTTTCGTCATCATGACGATACAAAAAAAGAAAAGCGAAATATAAAAACAACTGAAATTCTGCATTATGATAGAACAAGCATTCAATGTGGCAAACAGTTGTGTGAGAAAGAAGCTATGTCACAATCAGAGTGTCGCTGAAAAATATCTACTTACTCTTTTACTAGAAAATCACTGTCATGTGGTCTGTCATTTCTTTTCTTCCCCGATGAATATCATGAGATTACGTACCTAGTGGTACAAAAAAGTGAAATAAATGCTTGTTTTTATAGATTTAGCTAGACAAGTAGTATATTTTTCTGTTTGCCACTATACTTCAGTAGATTTTCTATACGTTAAAAGCTTCCGTAGAGCATGAGTAGTACTTGCAATAAA
Source organism: Rotaria sp. Silwood1 (assembly GCA_905250075.1). Taxonomy (NCBI): domain Eukaryota; kingdom Metazoa; phylum Rotifera; class Eurotatoria; order Philodinida; family Philodinidae; genus Rotaria; species Rotaria sp. Silwood1. The sequence continues at coordinate 109,464 of CAJNOP010000229.1, forward strand.
ATATTCGAATAAGGTAATGTGACATTTGCCGATGTTTTAGAATATTGAATAAGTATCAAAGGCTCATTTCTCATTCTTTTACTTCGAGTTTGTAAATGTAAAATGGTCTCCCTGTGCGAATTATGCATTTTTTTGTTATGATCAGCTAGACACACAAGCTATTGCAATAGGATAGGTGCTTTTTTTCTTAATAACTAGAAAATGATGATCAAGGAAGAGAGTTTAACCTATTTTGCTTTGTATTCTAGATTCACTTTCGAAAAACATGTCATCGTCTGTGTTCGTATTTGGTGCCAGTGGTTACATTGGCCTTGGCGTAGCTTTGGCTATGCGTCGTGCTGGCTATCGAGTCTATGGAATGATTCGTAATGCGAAATATACTGCTACGTTGGTTCAAAATGAAATCGAACCTATTGTAGCGTCGTCATTTGATGATGTTCGACAAGTTGACGATACTCTTGCCTCATGTGCAATTATCATTGATGCTATTGGATTCAATCAAAAATTGTCACCAAAACTTCTAGAAGCGGCTCTACGTGCCGGAAAGAGTCGAACTCAAGATGGAAAATTAGCACACTATGCTCCACTTTTCATCTTCACTTCAGGCATTATGACTTGTAAGTTTATAATAATTTGTGTATTATTATGTCTTTATTCAACTATAGTATTGAGTTGCTCTAATCATGTTCTACCTAGACGGTGATACATCTCCAACGGGTCGTCGTCCAGTTGATGAAGCAGTCAAACCACGACTTCAACCAGTTAAAACTCGTGACAGCACTTCCTCAGCTGATGTCACAAACATGAAAGAACGAGAAGACTACGAAAATCAAGTCTTGGCAAGCTCTTGTACCTCGCTCAAGACAACAGTCATTCGACCCGGCTTCGTTTACGGTGGTCAAGGTGGTTTTGTGGCCGATCTATTCTATTCAGAGCCTCTAGTTATTCAAGGGCGAAGAGATATGCGTTGGAGCTGGGTTCACCTCGATGATCTTGCTGAAGGCTACGTTGCTGTAGTACGAGCTCCACATAGTGTTGTCGGTGGACAACGTAAGATTCTTGCAAGAGAGAATACAACAAATTTGAACCTTGAATTTTTTTTCTAGTTTACAATCTTGCTGCTCCAAACGATAATCCGACGTATGAAGAGCTACGAGCAGCCATGGCTAAAGCTCAGGGTCGAAAGGAGAAGATTGAGTATAAAGAAGCCGTTCCTGGTGTTCCATCAAGATGGGATACGGATTCGTAAGTTTTCTTTTTCAATTGAGTGATAAAAGATTATTTATTTTGCCGTTCACATAGAATAATCAATCCAGCCAAGGCTATGAACGAATTAGGTTGGCGACCAAGACATGTAGGATTTGTTGAGGAAATTGACACGTATTACAAGGCTTGGGCAGCTCATAAAGCTGCTGACAAGGAAACCAAGTAGTTTTGCTTTTCATTTTTTTGTTTGACTTTTTAACTTGAAAACATAAAACAGTATAATCATTCGAGATATCCAACGATATGTTTTTTCCATATCGCTAGTTATGGCTAACAACAATCAAATTTCATGACATCAGATATACCTTGAAATGTGGGCAACTCTCATAGATTCCAATAAAATAGACAAGTTGGGTGTGTGGGCTGCATGCGTACTTAGGCAAATAATGAACAATTAGATTGAAGTTTGAACGACTTTTTCAAGCATTCAATGTGTTTCAACATGCGTAAACGTACACTATTATTTTGAGTTTTTTTCGAGAAGAAACACCTTTAAACAATATGTTCCTATTTTACATACTAGTTGCTAGTTACTATGCATCTGTTAATATTCAGTAGTAAAAGGTGAATTTAAATATTCTCTGGTATCTGCTCATGATCGAATATATCTAAATCATGTAACTATGGTTAATTCATAATCAAAATAACTATTTTTAGTAAATAGCAAGTATTGCTTCTACTTTTATTATTGCTGTGTCTGTAAAATTTGCTATTCAAATAGTTCTTTTTCTTTTCGTCACTCTCCCTTATATTCGTAGTCAAACCTTCAAATTCATCATTCACTATTGAATCTACTTCGGTCTTACACGTAAGAATTATTACGTAAAAAGCACCTATTTAAACTTGAAACTCAGTTCATGTTGGAAAAATTGTTTGTTCGAATGTCTTCTTTTTAACAATAATGGTGCTAAATCTAGTTCGGAAAGGCTTTATATTGAAACGAGCGTGTACTGATAGCAATCTCAAAACACTGTACTATCTAATAATTACATGAAAACATGGATGATGTATTTATTTTCGATAAAAGTTAACGTAGAAGTTTCAACACAACTTACAAAAACTCAAAACCAGAAAAATATCACTATTCGGAAAAGTTCGAATAAAAGTCAATTTTCGGAATTTTTTCTAACATTTTGGAAGATGTAGTGACCCGGATTGTACATGTAGCACACTTAAGCTCAATCATAAGTTCATGTAAAGTTAGCAAGAAAAATACATTAGTTAATAAGAGGCATGTATTATCAAGAATATACGTGGCATTTTAAATGAACTTACGCTTTCGAAGTAAGATGTGACTTCGACGTTCCGCAGTTAAAGCTAAACTAGAATAGACGACATAAGTTGATATGATTAATATACACTGCTGTCATTCATCGCAGTATACGATAAAATAATACATTTACAATTACAAATGCGGCAAGACTGATATGCAATGGCAGAAATCAGGGCTTGTGAGAGGTGGTCATCTCAGGATTAAAGCGCGCCATTTTAACTCTGATCATTCGTTTTTGAAGTAATATTTTAACTTCAAGAAATTTATCGAAGTATTTTGAATCTATAATATTAATTCTAATCAGAATCCATCAGCACACAAGAAACTTGACTAGAAGTTCTCCAGGCCGAACTGGCAGCTTTGATATGTACATTGGTATAAAGAACAAGATAAATGCGTGATAACAAATGATAGTAGGATAGGTTATCTATATTGTAGAGTGAATCAGCATAATTTTCTAATCTTTCTTTTTATCAGCACATTCATTTCTGTGTTATATACACATCGAAGTTTTCTTACATAAAAAAAGTTGAGTAAAACTACACTTTCCATGGAAGTTGACATCCAAACGTGTGCTAAAAAATCATAAAATTATCCCTTCGTGAATAATAGCTATGCTTTCCTGATAACCTATGTGTCTGCGCTGGGATAAAGTGTAAATTTTTCAGGAATTTAGAGAGTTTTGTACGAAATCCTCCGTCGGCTAAACTATTTGGGGGTTTAACATCTGTACCCATCGGTCAAACCATAAAAGGTTTTGTATGACGCTCTTTTTTTACAGAGTAGGATCAAACTGTAAAAAGATTTTTGAATAAACAGCCACTATTCATTTCATGTATGATTCATAACAATATTTTTGCAATCAATATTTGACAGTGCATTACCTATTCATCATAATAGAATGTATGGAAGAAAGTAGAGAGAAGACTAGTCAAAACCAATACTTCCACGCCAATGCAAATACTTGTCAATGCCACTGTCAATATCTGAATACCCTTCAATATCTGAATACCCTTCAATACCACCAATACATATTTAACACCAATACTCAATACCAGTATTGGGTATTGGTGCATGCCGATCTAAAATAAATATATTCTCAGCTCAAAAGACTTTTGACACCTCGAAGGTTTCCTTGTCCGTTATGAATGATCAAAAGATCAGCTGACAAGCTGATGAATGAGTTGAGTCGATGAAAGAAAATGACGTCATTCCAATCGTTTTTAATATCTTCTATAACTTTTGATAATTGTTTATCAATACCTCTGATTTTTCGTATGACCTGTGTGAAAACGAGTAGCAATGTGTAGACTCGAAAGTACATGTACCTTTTCATGATCATATACGACTCATTTCAGCCTATTCCCCACTTTTTGCCAAAATATAGGATAAGTAGAGAACATATGTCTGAATATATAGGACGATGACGAACCCAGGTCATATAGATATCCATTTCAGACACTAAGCAAAAAATTGACAACTTTCTTATTTTCAATTTTCCTTCACACAGTCTTAACTGTTGTTTTCTAAAAATGCACCATGAAATTCTCTATAAGAACGTCTGAGCTCAAGTGTCAATATGGGATCGTGAACAAAAAATATTAATGAAACTCCAACATGTGCTACTTTAGAAACCGTTTATTTCTTTTACTCGTAGACACTTGGTTGGATTAGAAAAACTAACTAGAAAAGAGCTCTATCTTTTAGCAAGCCTTTAAGCTTATTTTGTTTTATTTTAAAGCCAAATGAAAGACGAACAACATCGAAAGTTCAGAACTTGAGAATGAAATGTGGAAAATAAGTTGAATTTTGGCTATTTTCGATCTGGTATCAAGAAATCATTTGTTAACTTATCATACGTTCACTCAACATCTCGAAAAAGAGCAAATTTGATTCTACGAAAAAAATTACCTTAGCTATTTTTGAAATGTATAACCTAAATTTTTTGGAGAGAACATACTTTAGAAAGATGAAGCTTCACGGCATTATTTGCTCAATTTTTTATACTCACATCTGAAATTAAATCTTCTTGTAGAGATTCTCATGAGAAAACATTGAGAAAAAGAATAGAGACTGTTTGGAAGGGAAATGAAACTAAAGCGTGACCTCTCTACTCTGCATCACTCGATAAACTCATTTGCAAGCATTCGTCATTGAATTGAGGAAGTAAAATTGTTCTCTTTCTCAAGATGATCACGAATAGAAGAAAAATGCTGAATGTCAAAACCCTTCATCATTCTTCATACTCATATAAATAGTATGCGCCGCATGCCAAGAACAGATATAACGATCGAACGTCAGCAACTCTTATTTTTCGTTATTGCTTTTGCATACGACGTCAACGTTTTTTTTCTTTTCTGTTATTGATTAGAGGTTAAATAAAGAACAGAGCAATTGTTAAATCACTGTGTTTTCTCTTATTATAAGCGCAAAACTTAAAGCAAATATAATGTGTCACTTCCTCGGGAGAAAATTTTTACATTCGTTTAGTGTTTGATATTTATTTATTGCTCAACAAACTACAAGACGATTTGTAATGAGTTAATTGAGAAAATATTTGATTTTCATGTTCATTTTGGTAGAGAGAAAAGACTTGGATGTCACAACACGTAGCGTACGTCGGGATGCTAAAGACAATGAGAGACCAGCATTGTAAAATAAGAAAATAAAATATGAACTCACCCAATCACAGGGTTCTTTGATAGCTGCTTCACGTTTTTTCTCCTCTGGTGATAGATTTGTACGTCGATCATTTTCTCTCATTAAACAAATGCGTAAAGTAATGGTGACAATCAAACTGGCAGCCATTATTCCACCACAGGTCAAATGACCGCGTCGATAGGTCGGCTTATCAACTTCTCTATAGATCTATGAACAGAACTATCACTATTAATACTGTTTTAAAGGCATTAATATGTTACAATTCGACTTCAGAGGTTATTCTATAGGTTTTTACAAGCAATAGTCTCACCAGAGGAATGACAATGCCACCGATTCGACCAAAACCCGTAACGAAACTGATTGCCATTGCTCTTTTTGTATGACCACCGACATTATTTGCTAACCAAGAGAGTAGTAGAGGAAATGCAGAGAATATACCACAACAAATAACAGTAGTGATGACATAGATGGTCACTTTGCCTTGATCGAACAGAGTGAGTATTAGGATGAATCCGAGTAAAGCGACAAATAAAGAAAAAGCGAGATGATAGCCATGTTCACTTCGACGTGACGATGAATAGCCTACCAGCAAACAACAAATACATGCGAGAGCATAAGGTGGTGCTGTCATTAAATGTTCTACAGTTTTGGGGTAACCCATACTTTCGACTAATGTCGGAAGAATCGTTGTCAGATAAAAGATAGCGGTAAAATTGCCAACAGCAATCATGCCATACAAATAGATTCTCCAATCGATGAAAACATAACGAACTTGTAGCCATACAAGTCGAGTATTTGACGTTGGCTCACCGTCGGCTACACCGGCATCGTTTCAAAGAAGATTTGTCAATAGCTGCTTCTCCATATTATTTAACCCTAAATTTTCAAAATAATTTTGCATATTTTCTATTCTCCTTTACACTCTTACACTGAACAGCATTGGGTACATTGTCAAGAAGAATATAGATAATAAGACCGAGCGGGATGATCGGTGAACCTTCAAGCAAAAACGTCCATTGCCAACCCTTCAGACCACCGATATCTTTCATGTGTGAGGTACCGTAAGTCTAGATTAATAACAATAGTAGATTCAGCTTGGTCAAAATAGATGATCTCCTGCGAGATCTATGAGTACGCACCAGAATACCAGTGATAGCACCGGAAGCAGAAGCAGCTCCACCCAGAATAGCCATTCTCATGATTTGATCTCTTTTACAGTACCAAAGAGAGAAATAAATGATAATACTAGGAAAATAGCCGGCTTCAGCCACACCCTTCAATGACAATTCTAAAATGTATTATTATCAGTTGAGATCCCCAAATTAACTTACGAGGAGAAAGCGGACAATGAGTAGTTGTCGAGCATTAGTTACAAAAGCCATACCAATCGTGATGCTACCCCATGCTAGCATACTTAATGCTAGATAACGAGTCGGACCAATGAAGCGTAGGAGAAGATTGCTCGGAATCACAAAGAGAAACTAGAAAGAAAGGTACATTTGAACACATCGAAATCCAATAACGTCATTTTTTTTACATAGGCGAGATAGAAGACTGAAGTGACCCAAATACTCTCTGAGTCTGACATATGCAGATGGGTTTGGATACCCATTAGTTTAGTGTGACCTAGAAGAATATCATCAAAAACGAATGACTCAAGACAAAAACACATACCAATGCTCACTCGATTGACGAATGAACTAATTTCCAAGAAAGCAAGAAAAGGAAGTAGTCTTCGATCGAGCTTCCGAACCAAGCGACGAATGGCAGCGTCGTAGAATCGTTTCACATCGTTCTGATTGGTGACAGAGATGTTGTCGATCACTGTCAGAGCTGTTACCAGTGGTTGTTTCTTTATTAACACTACAGGCACACTCATAGTCAGTGATATAGATTTTCTTTTTAGCAAGTATCACTATTCACTTTTTCCAATCCATTTTTCCTCCAAACATGGTCTCTTTTTTCGAACTGCAGCTTTTTTCTTTTTCTTCTTTTCTGTTCTGTTAGGGAGTAATAGATTAATCCCTTCCCTACCACAAACAGGAGAAAGAAAAAAAGGAACAACATCCAATATTAAATTAATTATTGCTTATTGCGAGTAGAGTTAGCGAAAGAATTTCGATCGCTCTTTCCCTAAAAAATTCGATGTCTGCGGTGAGCATAGATAGAGCTCTTCAATCGTGATTCCTTTGCCATCTTCCTGAATACATTGATATGAGCATGTGCAAAGTTAGACCTAGCTTGCTTGCTGACTGATGCATGACTATGAGAAACACATTGAATCTTCGAACAGTTGACCGTACTTGCCCACTACTTCCTCAATAAACTCATTATGTTGTAGTATAGCATAAGAGTGATAACTTTGACTCGTTGATATTAGTAACAAATCGTGAGTCACTAGTAATCGGTGTGTTGATACAAAAATAGAAACCTTTTCTGAGAGAGAAAGCAGTTGAAAGTTTATCATTGAATATTTTTCAACGTTTGATTTCTGTAGCCCTAGTCTCAACCCTGGTCACTCTTGGAAAAATCTTCGAAGGACCTGGTAGGATCCTGAAACTAGAAGGATTCTGTCAAGTTTTGATCAGAATCCTTTTTCAAATCTTGGCTATTTCCATAAGTAAGTAAGAAATAGGAAACTTGAAATGAAACGATAATGAACAAATGAGGGCAGTGTGAATGAATTTCACTGAAATTGACTGAAATTTTCAACCTTTATTAGTGCTGTCATCATCAGTAAGAGATATCATTTGTTTTTCTTTGGGGAAAACGAACAACAATAACAAAAGTGAGGGTGTGGGAGTGTGAGGGTGTCGGTGTGGGTATCAATCTTCTATTGACCCACACCCCACACCCACACTCACACCCACACTCACACCCACACTCACACCCACTGTTACGGGCTCGCCCTTCACATCGTTTCCACTCTATTTCACTTGTCTAGGTCTCTTTCTCTTTCTTTTTCTTTTTCCTTTTCTTATAGCTATATCATTTGTAACTGATTATATTTCTTTTGATGACTAGATATACCTTTTTTTGTTCTATGATATCATGATATCTAGTCATCCACCGCTATATACATATGTACATGTTTTCTCTGGATAGCAGAATATATATATATGTATGTGCGGACATTTCAGTCAGTTGGGGGTCAGACATATGTTTGAATAAAATAAACAAGTAACACAAATAAAAAATAAACTCTTTTTACATTTTCTCACCCCTAATAATTTTATATCATTTTTTTTCTTTCTTTGGATTAGTGATATAGTTTTATTATTATTTGCTGATTTATTATTTAGTTTCGTTTCACTTATTAATTTTATCATTTAATTTTTTCAATTTTTATTTTGATTCTAGTTACACAATTCGCTATATATATTTTATGTTCTGCAATGTATTTTAATTTTATTCTTTGTTTTATTTTAAAATTTTATTATCAATGTATTTTAGTTTTATTTCTATCTTTCATTATATCTTCGTTTATTTCTTTTATTTCTTTTATTTATTGCCATTTTATTTTTTGTGCTTTTTATTGTAATGCAGTGCCCTGAAGAGTGTACCCATTTTTAAATAAATAAACACGAAACACGTCGGCAAAAATTTATCTGCATTAATTTTTTTATTATTTTGATTTCAAGCACAATTATTTGGTTCAATTTAAATGTATTTATCTGACATAAAATCGGTTGCTGAAAAGCAAGAGTTGAGACTTACAGATTGATTTGTATTTGAAGAATATAAGTCGATCTGTTCTTGTTTGATTCCACAACCTGATCTTAAGATAAGAATGACACTACGAGTTGTTGGTTTGTGACTTGTATCCACTAAAACTACGAAGCTCAGTAGAGACACTGTGTTTATGAAGTTTTTGAAAAATAGAATAACAGTGGAGTGTGATGAAAGGCTATACAAAACTACTGAATTCGACGGCATGAACATAAATAGCTTTTTTTTACTTCCTATTGACTACTGGTAGGATAAAGTTCATGAGCTATCATTCGAATTTTCGGATAGCATCAACTGTATCACAAACTGATGTTATTATCGTTCAGAGAGCCATGGTTGTATCTGTAGAAGAAAGAGAAATGAAAAGCCTATACTTTTTATATGAAACTGCTACCGACGTCAATAGTTTGCTCCATTTGACGAGTGTCATCTTTAATATTATGTAAGACAAACAGAAATCTTCAAAATAATTAATGAGTGTGAAATAAACTATTGCGTCAAGTATTGTAATTAAGGCAATGTTTCACACTTTGGTATGTGTTCTAGAAATCGTGACCGACAGCTTCTATGTTGTCAACTGTCGATTTTAATTAGAACTCAGTTAATCTTTCTCGTTCAGATCATTGTTTGAATATAATCAAGATTCAAGACGCGACATTTCATTGAAACTGTCGTGATGATGTTTTTTCCGGTTGGGTTTACTTTATTTTAATTAGTTTTATTGAAATACAATGAGTGAACAACATAAATTACGGCATCTAAATTTATAAAGCTAATAGTCTCAAGTGTCATCTGTATTCATATCGAATTACATCTGAACAACTGCTGTTCCGGGTGCTCCGTCTTGCGCGCTCGGTCCAATTCTTGTGACTCGCATCAAACAATGAAAACCATCGAATACTTGCTGACGAAATTCTTTAAGTGTAATAAGATACGTTGGAAATGATAAAATGTGATATGTGTACAAGATTGCATCGAGCATTGAAAGAACATCAGTACTGAGTACATCGCCGAAGAAACCATAGCATATTGTTGCCGGAGTTGTCATAAATGAAAATAAAAATGTTGTTATCACAAGCATAATCGATATTGAACGATGTTGTATCTGTGAATTTTGTATTCTACTCTGTTGACGAACGTGAACTAAATGATAAATAACACCAGCATTGAAAATGATCATCAATATGAATGGTGCAATATTGTATATGCCGAGATTAATATTATCCCAAAGCGGATAAATCACATACAAAGCTGCGTTAAGACTGATTTTGCCATTAGGTTTCACAAAGCATGCGAACATGAAAAAATGTAAATTGAATAGAAAAAATACGCCGAGGCAACTTCCAATCAAGATAGATACACTTTTCGGACGACTAAACCATGTACGATGAAGTCGACTGACCGACATGTATCGATCGATACACACGCAAACACGAATCCACGCCGATGCTTGAGGAGCAAAATAATTGATGAATGATAAAAGTTTACAAGGAAAAATGCCAGAACGTATGAAAACAAAGCCGTGTATTGTTGAAAAGTAATGATCACAATTCCAACCATAAAGCATCAGGATATCCAAAATAGCTATAGTACGCATGTAATATACGACGGGTCGTTTCTTTCCATCGCTGAATGTCGATCGGAAAAGCATGATGAATGTAATGAAATTGAATATCGTACCGACGATCATCAGTACCAAAGCATAGTAGGCGAAAATAACTGCTGTCATAGTGTCAAACTTGATTCGATTATGTTCTAAAATAGTTTATCAAATCAGTAAATCAGTAAGGGGGGAAAGATTTGACGATTCAATGTCGCTATGAAACGAAATATATCCGTATTATGGAGATCAAGTACCTTGGCAAGTACCCGTATTTTATAAGATACATCATGATTACTTGAAGAAGTAATTAATGAAACTACACTTGCATAAGAGTTAGCTATTCAGTATGTCTGATAAACCTTTCAGCAGCCTTCATCACAATTAAATGAATGAAGGAAAAAAATGAGATTTTACTGACTTGTCCGAACTATTTTATATGCTTCAGAGAAAGAAAATGATAAGAATAATCAAACGGACTTTTAAGCGTGAAAACAGAGCATTGTGATGTTTCGCCAAATTTTAAAATAGTGAAAACATGCATGAAAAAAAACTATGTTACCATACAAAGTTTTCTTGCAGATTATTTAATCAGACAGGTTCATCTAACGTGACAATTTCGTTACTAGGATATACACTTGGAATGAAATATACCCGTCATCGTTGTCAGGTATTGTTAAGCGATAAAACATCATATATGCTCCTGCTTTTCATATCGAATGGATCCGTATTCATCTTTGGTAGACCACAATACATCGATCCATGTGATCGTCGATAAATTTGAGATCTGGAAATAGCACTGATCATCGATTGCAGAAAGAAATCTTGAGACATTTGTCGCTAGCATTAATTGACAGTGACATATTTTTGCTATTCATTCCTGAAATATGTTTTGACACTCTATAATTTATATTTGAAAGAAAAAAAAAGTCTTTGCAAAAAGTCTCGAAACAAAAAAATTAATGCGTAAACATTCTAAAAGAAAAACAAATTATAATATAATATTTAGTTTATCTTTCATAATGAATCGATTTGACATGCAAAAAAATATCTGAAGCAGGGATGCCACCTTACGAAATCTGAAAAGCGGAAAAAAGCGGAAAAGGTGGCATCCCTGGTATAACTACTTTTTGATTCTAATTAAACATTATTACTCTGTTACTTTCAAAAATCTGGAACTATATTAACGTTTTATAAGTCATTCTACATAATTTCTTTTCAAAGTTACTGATAGATTGAACTATTTCAAAACCGATTATTTCTAAGTCGAATCTTTAAAGGCCGGTTTATCAAGAACTATGACCTCCATACTGAGAATTTTATAAGTAAATATTCAGTTCCGTTAAATTCTAAGTTACAATTATGATAAACTCGATCTTCAGCTATTTCTAATAAATACAATCGTCCAAGCAATAATACATATCGAGCAACATTATATCGATCACCAGATTTCAAAAGTTCTGTAAGACAATAATTAAGTATTCGAATAGATTCTTGAGGTTTTGTAAAATTACACTATTATACGAGTAAAAGACAAAAATAAGTTAAATTTCATAAACAGAAATCTGGTTTAATAATCTATACTTTGTTTAATTGTACTTCATATAAACGACAAAGAATCGAATAATGTTGAAGGTTATATTTAACACATAGTTGTTTACATTCTTCAAGAAATCCAAGACTTAGTACAAGATCATTTTCCTTTGCACAATTTTCAGTTAATAATAATAAAAGTCTTCAAAAGTAAAATAAATCAATTAATTAAAAATTCTATTTTAAAATGGTTTTACGTTATTCTTGATATAAGATCAGATACTTTTTCTGGATTTAATAATTTTTGTAATTCTATTGGATCTCGTTGACTATCATCAAGTTCATTTAAATTATGTAAACATATTGCTCGGCTAATTATGAACAAGTAAATCTTCTTATAAAATATAAATTTATCTTACCGTATTTCATATTCAACTTGTGAATAATTCGAAAATGTTTTAGCTGTAATTAATGCTCTATCGCATTCATTTCGTCGGCATTGAAGTACAACTTGTATATCAGCTCGAGCCATATCAATTAAATTATGTGCATTTGTTGACAGTTGTACTAAATCAATACTCTTATTTAACATTTGACTTGAAAGATTGTATTGTCCCTTTTTTTTAATGAAAACCTTTAAAAGAATTAGGTATGCCTTTTAAAAGTTGTACTTGATTTAGTATAGCCATTGATAGATATGAACATGCTAAAGCATAATATTCTGTATGACGAAAATGTAAATGTTCACTGTTATCAAGAGCCATTGCTGAATAGAGTAAAACAAAATCACTAAATAAAAGAATTTGTTTATGCATGTTAGTTCTTTTCTTGAAGAGCTTTAGTTTTTCTTTTACTTGTATTGTGCTAAATTCCAAAAAGCTGTTTTATTTAAATAATGTATAGCAGCACGATTAATCCAATTAAAACGTGATTTAATATCAGTTCGTTCAAAATTTATATCGGTTCGTTGTCTGGAAAAAATTATTATTTTTTGTCTGATTTAAAAAATAATAAATACAAATAAAAACATGCAATACGGTTGGAAGGTTTCCTCGACTTATAAATTGCACTGAAGGCCAACTTTCAACACATACGCAATCGTCCTATTCAATACAATGCATTTCGTTATTCTTGATGTTTTTATTTTTGTTAAATAAATTTTACTGTAGTTAATAGTTCAACCGATGAATTATCAAGTTGTTTCAAATATCGATTATCAAGTAGTAAAAGACTATCAACTTTTTGTGACGTATTTAATATTGAAGCGATTAATTGATCCTATGGATAATAAATTTTACTTAGAAAATGACATTAAAATCATGGTAGTACTAAAGATAATCAATTCTATCTTATGATCAATAAGAAATACATAGAAAAAAACGGTTAGCCTGTTTATTTTGCACTTTGTCGCAGATTAAAATATAGATCCGCAGAGAAACATTTCTGTTCTGCAACAAAAGAAGATTCGATAAAATTGAAACACGTTTTTGTTATACTGACAAGGGAA
>CAJNOP010000229.1:123132-160073 GCA_905250075.1 Rotaria sp. Silwood1
TTGTTTATTCTAGAATATTTTCCAATTCATTTACATAAAACATGCGATTTGCCACCGGATCGTTCGTACATATTCGGCTATCATCCACACGGTATCATTTCGCTTGGTGCCTTCTGTAATTTTGCTACAGAGGCGACCGATTTCGAACATAAATTTCCTGGTATTAATCTACGTTTACTCACATTGACATCGAATTTTCGTATACCATTCTACGAAATCTATATATCATTGATGGGTATATGTGATGCATCGAAAGAATCGTGTAATTATATTTTAGAACAAGGTCATGGCAATAGTCTGATGTTAGTACTTGGCGGTGCCAAAGAAGCGTTAGATGCTCGACCATCACATGAATATATATTGACACTTAAAAATCGAAAAGGTTTCGTTAAAATCGGTCTAGTTCATGGTGCCTGCTTAGTGCCCGTGTTTTCATTTGGTGAAAATGATCTCTATGAACAAGTGCCGAATCCACGTGGATCACGTATTCGGCGATGGCAAATGTTGTTACAGAATAAAATGGGCTTTTCATTCCCATTGTTTAATGGACGTGGCGTATTTCAATATGCAATCGGTTTTCTACCCAATCGACATCGTATCGATACATATGTCGGTGAACCGATTCAATTGCCGAAATTAGAACATAATCAAATAACATCCGATATTATCGATCAATATCATAAGCAATATATGAATGCGCTAACGCGTCTATTCGATCGATACAAATCTGAACACGATCAATCGGATGCAACGATCATTTATGTCAATGATGATGATGTACCATCATAATACAATGTGTTTGTACTAGGGGTGACACCTTTTCTTTACCGTGTCATTACTTTACTGAATAAAGTAACGCTTTTCGGAATGTGCCATCCAACTAACTTTCTTTTAGGTAAGAACTTGAACTACCAGCAAGTTCTCATGTGCGCTCACGCATTCCTTGAGCTCAATTAACTTGGTTAGAAGCATCGATCAGCTCTTGAGTCAATATATTGATACAAAATGTGATATAGAAAAAGAATCAATTAGCAAAAGAAATGTCTTCTTTGTAGAATTACTCCATCTGCCGCAGAATGCAAAAAAGAACTAGAACGAATCTTGAGCTGCAGACATATTTTTGACCAGTAAACAAGATTTTGATATTATCTGTCATCAATATCTTCCATTGATGATCGATCGAATTGCTTCATTTGGTCTCTCGAATGACGGTGATACTCGAGAACACATCGATCTATTTCTGTTACGTGGTTTCAGAGCTGGAAGCGTTTGAAAATTTTCAACACAACCCAACCGACGGGTTGAAATGGGCCTCCAACCGATGAAAAATCGGCAAAAAATTCGATGGACATTTTCAAGTTTTCTGAAAAATCGTTTACTTGAATTAGCGAAATCAGTGTCAGTAAGTCTTGTAAGTGATCAAATACTAGCACTCAGATTATAACTGAATTGATCATTGGAAAGTGACAAGTGAAAGTGATGTGAAAACAAGATGGAACCGAAGTGCAAAGCACTGATCATCTTCTAATTAACAAAGCCATTGTTTTCGTTTGGTTTTGTTCTGGAGGAAAGACTCAGCGATACAGCCAAAGAAAAAGTCCCCAAAAGGCAAAAATAGAATTTAGGGGTGGCATAGGCGGCGGAACCATGGGAGCAGTGGGGACTCGAGCCCCCATAGATTTGGAAAACTCAACAGCAATAACCGTTTTCTCCCAGCGGAAGCTCGCGGAAAAATCGATTAAGCCTCCATGAAAACCTTATACAACGATATGAGCCCCCATAGCCCAAAATTCATTCCACCGCCTATGAGGGATGGGATCTCCCCTCCATTCTCTCCTAATTGTATGGTCTGAACGAAACGGCATGCCTGTGATAAAACCATTTTGGTCACGCGAGAGTGGGTATTAACCAGGTGGGGAAAGCGTCTGTTAGTTAATAGTAGAAAACTAGGAAAAACGGCATCGTCTCATAACTAAAAGTGTTTCACCATTTTTGAAAAACATTATCACCATCAGATTTACATTGAAAATCACCAAAAAAAAAAGGGATTTTCATTTGCGTGTTCAACCGGTAAAAAACCGATCTCGATCGGTCGATTGATAGGCTCGGCCCAACCCAACCGATGCACCGATCAAGTGGCCGGTTGGGTGCCGGTTCACCCGTTGGGTTTCAGCTCTGCGTGGTTTCATTCTTCGTCAATTCACTCAATTGCAATCACTTTCATTGTCTCAGTTGTATATATATTATATATAACGTTCTATGCTTTGATAGAGAAATGTCTGCTCTATTTTTTGAGGTTTTTCAATAAAAGATTCATTGAGCTGCTGTTGAGAAATCGTCAAAATACTGCGGATGTCTAAAAATGGCCAATTTCGCATGAACCATCATGAGTCATCGTTAGTACCGTCTTTATAATGCTTGAAATGTAAGACAGAAAGGCTAATATTTTGGATCAGCAGGTTTTTCAACCACGAGCTTTTGTTTTATGAAATAAAAATCAATTATCAAAATTTTTCAAACGCCCATGTGTCTCATATTGGACGGCCCAGTCATGGATCTTCTCTTAAAGTCTTCAGTTACAAATCGAGAGATGTCTGTTTTGCCTTTCTTTCTATAAAAACGAACGTTAATAGATTCAATCATTATACAACTCTTTTCAGTAGTATCAATAGGGACATTCACTCTAGCAGCAGATGATAATATAAAGGAGGGTTGAAAATAAACGATCGACAGAGCCAATATTGCAAAAGAACAGAACACAAACGATGGAGTGACGCACCTCCTTTTGCGCCCTGTCCATGTTGTAAAAGAGGCAATGCTTCCTGTCTACAGGTAAACATATCTCAGTGGGAAAAAACCAAGTCACTTTCTTTCAATGATATACACGTGACCCAGCCGATCGCTCGATCAAGTACAACAAACAGAAGGAAAAACGACAGTAATATATGGCTGCGTCAACTGTCACGCTATACAACATTCTCGGAGTGGCTAAAGCGAGTGACGATGTGCAATTGCGTATCACATATCGTGAACGAATTCATCAATTCAAAGCCGATCGACAGAAAACACCTGGAAATCGTACGATTACAGCTGAACAATTTCGACAAATTTGTCGTGCTTATGAAAGATTATCCGATCATGATAAACGGAAGCGATATGATGAACGGCAAGAATGGATTTCGGATTTATATGAATCTAAATATACACTTCAACAATTGGCAGTCGAACCTTATCTTGAGTTGCAATTGAAACAACGATTACAAAATGTGAAATTAAAGACAAATTAATGCACAAGATCCAGTAACAGGTCATACACCACTGTATTGTACAACACGTACTTGCAATGTTGAAGCTGTACACTATCTGATTGAACAAGGTGCCAATCCTGATTTAGTACAACGAGCAGGAAGTACGGCTTTACATGTAGCTGCATTCTATGGATATCCAGAAATGGTTCAATGTCTATTAGAAAGTGAAGCCGACTATCAGTTAAAGAACTCTCTCGGCAACTTGGCCGAGCACGAGTCTTACAATGATGAGGTTCGAAATGCTTTTGCTGCATTGAAAAAGACACCATTTGTACAAGCAGCTGCTAATCAACTCGATTGGTTCAAAAATAATGCGTAGAATATTCAAGAACATATTGATGTACAATATCATGTTCAACGGCAGACACTACTTCATTGCGCATGTAAAAAAGGTCATTTTGATCTTGCTAAATGGCTCATCGAAGCACGTTCAGCTAAACTCGATCTGGTTGATATTAATTTAAATTCGGCTCTGCATCTTGCTGCATATGGTGGACATACATCAATTGTACAATATCTTCTCTATCGAGGTGCTAACTCAACTCTAATCAATAAATGGGGTATGACAGCTGAACAAGAAGGCATAGTTCATGGTACTCGAATCACAGGGTGTGGGTATGGGTGCAGATGTTGTCTTCTGTTTGCTCACACCCACATCCACACCCTAAAAATGGCTGTTCCTTCATTATGAAAGAACTTACTCATGTTTGACAGTGTTTAGTCTCAATTAGAGTTTTTCATCAGTTCATTTTAAAAAAAGAGAATATCGTATGTAAGTAGTTTTTAAATTAATTTCAATTACTCGACAAAATTAACAAAACAAGACAGCAAAAGAAAATAATAAAATACTAAACTTCTGCATTGTGTTCTCATTCTGGTAACCAGAACACAATGTAAAAACACATTACATGTGATGATGCCAAGGGCACCATATGAAAATTTTCAAATGGGATGCAAATACTTTTACAATGGTATATATAGTTGAGGCACATAACTTTTTCTGAAAGAAATTTCTTTTCTAAAAAAAATAACATCATTTTGCACTTTTCTCAATTACATTTCAACTTGATTGTTCATTATTCCATTAAAAAACACTGCCACAGTGAAATCATAATTTAAAAAAACAATTATAATCTACAAAACAATACAAAGTTTCCGATTAAGACATACTAAAGACTGAAATTATCTAGAGCAAGGTTTTTTTATGACTGTACTTATCTTTAATTCAAGCGCATTTGAATAATTTAGGTTCATGTTGAACAAATATTAAAAAACTCCGTACACTTCATCTTTCAACTCAATCTTATTTTTAATTCAGCAGCTATCGTTTCTCCTAGAATTGAACTTCGATTAGCTGTCCATGAATGCTTTATATGACTAAAAACACATTCTGTACATGTATTAGAAAGAGGAATTGAATATATATATAAGAAACAAATTTTGTCATTTCATCACAATTTGTTGTGTTTTCTGTAGGTTAAAACAATGAAAGTTAGCTGAGTCGGGATGTGACCTGTGTGATGAGTGAAGATGAAGTTAAATGCTACACATACATCCACATTCACATTCTTATCATCTATCCAGTAAAAACTTGCATCTCAATTAATTTTTTTTTGAATATTATATCCAATCAAATATGACAAGAAAATAACTAAATAAAAATAAAATAAAAGATTCGTCGAACTTTATTGTGATCAAAAAATTAAAAAAAGTTAGTTAGAAGAAGAATGTCCTGTCTTGCGACTACCTTGCGGTATAGAGCAATGTCCGGAGACAATTGCGAAAGCCTAATATTTCCCCTACGACTATTACTAGCTACAGCTGCGGACAGACGGTCGTTTGAGCTCCCGTACACACTGATTAATCATATACTAGAGACAAAAGTCAATCGTTTCCACTACGTAGTCAGTTTGGTAATCATACGGGTGATTGGAGACCAACAGCCGTTGGTGACTTGTCTATAGTCATCCCATGTCTGATGGCGCCGGGACTCAAACACAATACCTTGGTAGTACGTGTCAAATAGATGAACCATTCAGCCATAGTGGCAAATAAAAAAGGTTAAGACAAAACGGAAAGAGTAAAATAGATACTACTAATCGGTGGTCAATTTTTCATCAATACTGTTCACAATGAATGTCGTTCCAGCGACGTCATAAGCTCCATTGAAAACCATAATTCACTTCAATCAAAGATCAATTTATGGCAACAAAAGCTCAAAAATCAAAATAGAATGCAACACGTGTACCTTAGAGGTATAAATTTTTTGAGGATGAAAAATAGCAAAATGGAATACATTTGGCGGCCCTGTATTAGTCCTAGGATGGTATTTGATTATAATACGTAAGTTATATCTTATTTTTAAAAACATCCCTAACTTAACGGCTCTACTTGGCCACTAGAATAGATTACATGTTTACTTATTCACCAGTGTGAATTTAGCGATTGATTCAGCGAACTAAAGTTTGTGGTGAATGATAAGTATTCTTGATAGACATATTATTGATGTGTGTAGGCACACATACAGGAGAGGAGAGGAGCATTGTTAGCAGTAATTTCTTACCATTGTAAACCTTGATCACCTTCTCTTTTTTTTCTTCTTTTCTCTCTTCATTGTTACCGTTTGTTCTTCTTTCTTCTCGGTCTTCTCTTTGAGATGTTTATATATGTGTGTGTAACTGTGTGAAGACACTCTTTTTAAAATAAAATAAAGAAAACTCGTGCTGTTGCGAGCTAACAACAAGGTAGGGAAACAAATTTCACCTAATGTTCATCAGACTGGATCAAATTTATGAACAACTTCAAATTAACATGAAAAGCATTGACTCTCATCCTAAGGTATGGTCAGAGTCTCATGAGGAAGCCTCACCAACAGATACCCTCCGTTTGAGCTCATGTTTTGCTCATTGGTAGGGATCATGGTGCAGATAAAAACCCTAGAGGGGTTCGTGCCCATAAGCCTTTCTTCTCGAGTTATTATCATTTAACTGAATTTTCAGCCTCTGACAAGGTATTATAAAAAAACTGCAACAAGGAATTTTTGCTTGAAAATTTCCTCAATAACAGACCTCATGAGCCTTATTATATCGTGAAACTTTCAGCTCGAACGAATACTTCTCTCTCGAGATAATAGGTTTCCACTAAACACTACTTTTTTTACAAACTCTCAAAAAAAAAAAGGTCCATTTTTAAGATATCTCATATCTTAAGAAAAACTCATTTGTTTGAGCTCAACGTTTCAGGATATAATAAGGACCATGAGGACTGTTATTGAGGAAATTTTCAGGCAAAAATTCCTCGTTGCAGTTTTTTTATAATACCTTGTCATAGGCTGAAAATTCAGATATATGATCATAACTCGAGAAGAAAGGCCTGTAGGCACGAACCCCTCTAGAATTTTTATCTGCACTATGATCCCTACCAATGAGAAAAATATGAGCTCAAACGGAGGGCATCAGTTGGTGATGTTTCCTCGTCAGTCAAATAAACCATCTGCACTTTTTTTCTTCAAATAATCTTCTCATTAGTGAACCGTATGGACATTTACGCGCTACTTTCAATAGTGGAAAGTTTAATTAACGGAGTGTATTTCTTTTTCTTTTCTTTTTTTTTTGAGAAACGTTCCACTCAAAACAAACAGTTATTGGCAACATTTTTTATCATTACTTTTTCTTTTCACGTTATTTTCTTATTTAAACATTAGTGTAATTTGTATTTTTGCAATATGCACAGCAGTACACTGCATATAACCGCTTTGAGAAAAAACCCGTTAATTCCGTTCATTATCAGACCAAGTAAACCTCGTTCTGGTAAGAAAGGGATTTTTTTATATCGACAAAATAATTTCGTCTAGAAGTGCGGTCACTTAGAAGTGAAGGTGATTCTTACTTCTAACGATAGTTTTGTGCCTATCTCGCTATTCATTTATTCAGTTTGTTTGTAGAACTGACAGATTGATTTGAAAAGAAAAAAAAGCACAAATTTCGCTGCTAACACGTTCAACTGATGACAGTAATCTATACCTTGATTTAAAAGATTCATTGAAAATATAAGAATGAATGTTGTTTCTCGTCAATACATCAAAAGACAAGTGAAAGAATTGAATTTATTCGATGATTTAACTTCTCGATCTGACGCATTTCATTACCGAATTGCCATTATATCAACTCGCATATATCTTGTTCTTCTTACATTGGCCGTTCTTATTCTTATCATATGCGTTGGACTAGATGGTCAAACTCAAGTTTTTACTATTCAAAATCCATCTCTAACAATCTATGAGATTTTGAAGGAAAAATATCTGAACATACTTTCTTGTCCCTGTAGTCAAGTAGCCATTCCGTACATTACATTTGTTTCGATGTCTACTCAATTTCATCCTATATGTTCAAGTTGGTTTGTCTCCGATGACTGGATCAATCTTTTGTTTGATCCGGACATTAGCTATTTCTTCCAACTAGATTTTCGTTCATCAGCCACAGGCCAATTTCAAATGCTTTCCTCACTCTGTTCATTTGTCAAACAGTATGTACGTGATTCAATTGATGATTTTCTTTCCGACACTTTCTTCAGTCCACAACTGGTTACGCAACAGTTAATGGATGCTCAGGTTCAATCTGAAACTTTATTTTTACGAACATCAACCGTTAATTCTGTGCGTCAAGTTTTAAGTTTTATACGTAGTGCTACACATAACAATCAATTACAATCAGCATTGCAAACATCAAAAAGTCTTTCGATAATCGTCAGAAGCGATGGTACAGCAGTTATTAATGCCATGAGTAGCATTTTCTTCGATCATAATGCTACATTATGCTCCTGCGGCATCACATCCACCTGTTCATCATCATCTGGCATCTTCAATATGTGGACCTACGTCAGCAACGGAAATTTTACATTGCCAATACTGCCAGTGGCAAATGTGACAGGTTTCGTAACTGGTTGCTATGTCATCGAAGCTTTGCTTCAGTCGACACTCGAATGTTTCTTCAATCGAACATGTCTTGAAATAGTGCTCGCATTCTTTTCGTTTCATAATATTACCACAATTAATACTCTTAATATATCTCAAACAAGATTCTCACCGAGGACAACTATCGAAACAATATTGAATGATTTGTTTATGGAACAATGGAATACAATGAGCTCATTCGAGGACTATTTCGTTAAATGTTCTCCCATTGCTTGTACATATTCATCCACACAGCAGAACAATTTATTATATATATTGACGAAATTATTGGGTCTCTATGGTGGACTTACTGTTTTTCTTCGGATCTGCGTACCATTTATCGTAGCTTGGTGGATTAGCCGAATCAATGCTCCAACAGAATCTGATCAACGTAAGGTTCACTACATTATACTAAGTACTGTTAATAATCACTTCTAAGAACGAAATTTATTTCAATTTTATACCTTTGAACAAGTTAATGAATTTTTTCTCTGAAATATTGGCGGTTGATAATTTTCTTTTAACTAAATTTAAAAACGTAGACTTGTAACTTATCAAATGACAGAAATAGGCGTCTTAAATTGTGTCTTTCTCATCATAAATAAGTTATGGAAAACTGTAATTTCTGTCTCTGTTGATACAAAACTTGTTTTCAATTCTGTAAAATTTGTTGCTGACTTCTAAATATATATTTCATGACTCATAGTCACTCCAAAACAGGAAGACCTGATAATACATTGTCTAGACTGTCAGATAGAAGAAAAATGATTAAAATAATAATCCTAATGTATCCATCGAACTTTATCGAAAACAAGCTAATTTTACTCGAAGAAAAAGTGAATATGAGCTGAGGAGATTTCTATCAATCTTTAATTTATTTGACGTTTTTTTTGGAATATTCTTTGTAGTTAGTCTAATAGATCGGTTTCGAACTGTGTATAGTCTGATAAAAACTAAACTGATCCGCTTAAATCTATTCGAAAATCATGAAACTCAAAATGATCAAGTTGCATTGAATACATCAATCCTTTCGACACGTATCTTTATCTTAATTCTTGGTGTATCGATTATGATTCTGATCGGTTACACATCCTCAATTGTTCAAACTCAAACACATATAATTAATAATCCATCTCGAGCAATCTATGAAGATTTGTACACTAAATATTCAATTATGCTTCAATGTGAATGTAGTGAAATTGCTATTTCCTACGGTTCATTCCTGTCATTATCTCCCGAGTATCATCCAGTATGTTCAAGTGCATTCATCACTGATAGTTGGCTACAGGTGACACGACGTGATGATAACCTTGGTTTTGCTTATGATCCTGAAGATTTCTTCTATGCTGGCTTCGGATTTTTTAATACTCTTGCCTCGTTATGTTCACTTGCACAAACGATTCTAAACAATTCATTGCATGTTTTTAATCGAAATAGATTGGTGAGTGGTCGAGTGTTATCCAAAGATGAATTAATACCCCGTTCACTTGTAATACTCGATACATTCAAAACAAATACGATCAATAAATTAAAACGTGATCTGTCACTCATTCAATCTCATACACGAAACATGCTATCAATATCACAAGGAATTACTTTTACTAGAATATATGAACAAGTAAATAGGGATATGTATAATGAATTATTTTCAGTACCACTTGAATGGGATGATTGTTCTTGTGCGCTTAATGATCCATGTAAAGCACTAATGGGTTTTTATTGGAATAATGGTCCACCTTTATTGAAATTCACTATTCCAAATTTATTTGTCGGTTGTTTTACTCTCCAAGCGGTTTATCAATCGTCGCTTGATTGCTTATTCAATCAAACATGTTTGAATGCAGCACAAAATGAAATTCGTTCGGAGAGACCTATCAATGTGTCTGTTCTTCAAGCACGACCTAACGGTTTTTTGCCTACAACACCTATCAATGAGATCGTTGATACGCTCATGGTTGAACGATGGGGTGAAAATATTCAATATGATCGATACTATGAACAGTGTTCGCCTAAACAATGCTTATACTCATTGAAATATCGCATGAATGCATTGTACATATTTACTACGATTGCCGGTTCAATTGGTGGACTCATTGTCGCATTAAAACTCATTGTACCGTTCGTTGTCAAAAGCATACGTCATGCTGTCAGATTAAAAGCCAAAACAAACACGACGACACGTAAGTAGTGATCAAATGATAGATAGAGGAATTTTTCACGAAATCAATAGCAATAGAAATCATCACAGTTTAGCAAAGAGTAGGATATAATATAAACAACGTTTCGTGATCCTTGGTATGGCGATTTAAATGCTGTTTCTGAAAAATATACTAGATAGTTTAGTATATAGATACTAAAGAGTTTTATAATTAGTCGTCTAAATCTTTCATTTTCTCAGGTGAATAATGTTCAATAAGCGTGACATTCTAAGTTGTGTCTACTAAATTGTGCTAAAGATCATTATTAGCTAAAAGTTTCATCTTTATTGTTGAACAGCTGCTAGAATTTTCGAAATCTTTCATGATTGTGTGTGTGATTACTTCAAAACAAAAATTTGTTCCTTTGTGCATATACTATGAAGTCTTGGAAGTTAATAACTCTATCCGAAAACATTATGAAGAATGCATCAATTTATAGAATTTTACCTCACTGCGCTAGCCGTCATGCAACCTTGAATCACCGCAATTGATAATGAAAGCTTTTTTTAATAAAGTTCCAAAAGAGACTATTTTAAAAATATCTCTGTTAGGATTGTAGTGTTAAGTACAATTCAAAGAACGGAACTGTATAGAAATAGTCCTTTCTAGTATAGTGGTAGTATAGATACACGAATAGCAGAAGGTGTATAGTTCCCTTTCTATGGAATGATCAATTTTTGTTTGTTTTATTAACATCAAGAATTAGCCACTATGCCGCTTATTTGAGTCAACAATAAAAGATTTCTAACAATCATTTATCGAAATGAACAGAACACATTATCATAGTGATCGAGTTTCTTATCTTGGATTGAAAAATTTGTTAACTATGTATTTGGTACCATTATTACATGCTGTTATGAATTTCGCATAATTCTGTCAGCCCTTATGCGCTTTCATGTCACTTTTAGTTCACAGAAAGCTCATCGATTACAGTCGGTTCGTGAAAGACTTGGTCATCAACAAGATATATAATTTGAATGTGTTCAAAACAGACATTTCATCATTCGATTATCAGCGACGTCGCACAGAGATTCTTACAACTCGCTTATATCTTATTTTACTTGCATTTTTCATTAGTATTCTCATTGTTTACAATGCAATTAGCATTCGATCAAAACAGATCATCATATCTAATCCGTCGCAAGTCGTATTTGATTTTCTTCAATCTAATTCAAATTATTCAGCAACACTTCAATGTCCTTGTCGCAACGTTACTATGCCGTACAATTTATTTGTTTCGATCTCTCCTTATTTTCATCAAACTTGTTCAAGTGATTTTGTTATCAAGAACTATGATTGGATCAATCTAGTTTACAATAAATGGGCTACTCTAACATATTCTTATGATGATTTTCGTCTCTTTGTTGTTCCACAATTTCAATGGCTATCATTATTCTGTACGCTGGCAAATATAACACTTACAGATGCGATTAATGAGTTCCTTTTAGATGCATTTATTAGTGTCCGAGTAGAGTCTCGCAAGACTATCGAAATGCAAGTCAATAATTCTCTTACTCAATTTCGTTTGTCGACACCTCGTACATTTGTACGTATGCTTGATTTCATTCGAAATGTCTCGCAAGGCAATTGGATTGTCACGTCTATTCGATCGAATTGGTACTTCATGGTGCCAACACCAGCTGATAGTGAGATGACGTGGAACTCATTGTGGGCGAAACCTCGTTTCTATAACAACGGTAGCTGTTCATGTGGTACAAGTTCGATGTGTAGCTCCCCAGCTGCTATCGATGGAAGACTTGTACCTGGTTTTCGTGTCGGTTGTTTTCCTCTCGAAGCTCTTCTTCAATCAACACTTGAATGTTTGTATGATATTACCTGTATCAATATGCTTCAGTCCATGTATACTTCATCGAATTTGATCTACCATCCACTCAATTCAACTATTTCAGCTTCGAATACCACTGTTCAATCACTTGTCAGCGAATTGATGGTTGATCGATGGGAAACTAGCATGAATTACACTGGATATTATGCATCATGTGCACCTGTCTTATGCACGTATTCTATTAATGAAAAAGGTGATCTGATATACATTATCACCGCTATCCTTAGTATATATGGTGGATTGAATGTTGCCCTAAAATTATTCACTCCTTTGATCGTTAAATTTGGTGGATTTTTGTTAATGCATCATCGACGACAAGTACAACCTATAGTGGCTACGATCGAAATGCATAAATGAGTAATTATACGTATATGGGATGTTCACCATTGAATGTTCCTGTCATGTTGCTAAATCAATATTGTCTAGTGCATTATTCTTGTCAAAGAATTCAAACACTTTTCTTTTCTTTTAAAAAACTGACTTCATGTTGTGTCATTGTAGGTAGATGTGGGTGTGTGCGTGGGTGTGTGTGGGTGTGGGTGTGGGTGTGCGTGGGTGTGTGTGGGTGTGGATGTGGGTGTGGGTGTAGATATTGTGGAATTGAAGAGTTACCCGTGCACTCACACCCACACCACACCCACACCTACACCCACACCACGTCCACACCCACACCCCCACCCCCACACCCCCACCCCCACACCTACACCCCCACCCACACACCCACACCCACACCCACATCCACACACTCCACACCCACACCCACACCCACACACCCACCCACACACCCACACCCACACACCCCACACCCACACCCTACTAAAAAGATAACCAATTAAAAAAAACTAATGAATTTTTTGCAAATATTATACTGATTAAAGTTACATTAACCCGTGGGCAGCCCGGAACGGGTTGATAATTCTTCAACCCGTAGACTAACCCGCGAGTCAAAAAAAAATCGTTCAACCCGTCAAGCGGGTCGGGTTCGACCCTCAACGGGTTGGGTTTGCGGATCGGATCAAAAAAAAGTCAGTCACTAACATCTCTGGCCCAAAACCACACCCCACACCCATCCCACACCCCACACCCACACCCATCCACACACCCACATCCACACCCATTCACTGGAGATAGATGATGATATGCTCTACCAAATAAAAAATTAAAACCTGAATTAAAGTTCCGGCAAAATCCGGCAACTGAATTGCATTATTTGCTAGTATAGCTATTTTTCACTATATTGGAGATAAGTTTTTGACCTTATTAAACCATTAAGCACTTCAAGAAGCTCCAATCGTTTGTAATATACAGTAAATATATAAGACAATATAACTATATAAAACCGATGAATATAACTAGATTCTCAATTTACAGCGTATCATTTACCTGTATGGTTCTATCTGTGATATTGACCTACTTACGGACCTTTGTTAGACCTACAGTTTGATTAGATACTAGCTTTCAATCAGTACCCAGGATACAGTTAAATGCAGAACCACAATGTGCCAATGAGCATATCATCTTATGTGATATCTTTCCTTTCTCTATATGTGGTTATACAATCAATATTACGTGGTTTGCATAATAGCGTTACTCTTATGCTTATCTATGCATGATTGAGCTTCATTCTCTTTCTGTCGTAATGTGCTTCTCATGTTGTATCATTATTCACTCGTATATTATATATATTGTTCTCACCTATCTATTCTTTCGCTACTGTCCTTACTCTATTGTTCTTCTATATCTGTTCTCTCCTTGGTCTCATCTTCTTTCTTTTCATTCTCTCTTATTCTACTCGTGTATATAAGCGTGTACTTTATATGTAAACGATGTGATTGTATGATATGAAGGGATGAAATAAAGTGTAACACCATCTCACACTAATATCCCTTCTACCATCATTTTTTTTCGTCACACATAGTAACTTCAATGCTAGGTACAATATGAGTTTAAATCTCGAAAATCGATTTTGTCGTCTGACTGTCCACAGTGGAGGAAAGAGTCTGTGATGAAAGATGTGTGGGCTAAACTAAGAACGACTTCAGTTAAAGACAAAGCGAGTTTTTAAGGAGACTGTATTATAACTTGTTGTAATAGTTTGATATTTGTTCCAACTGTGACGTGAGCGAATCAAACTGTGTTCGTCAAGAAAAGACGCTTATTAACATCTATATTTCTGAGCCATTTGGTTTAGAACATCATTTTTTGTATATATGATTTTTGTGTATAAATGCTTTTGCATCCCAATCAATTATATCTATTCAATGTTCGATTCCATTTTACTATCATAATTATATGATCTGTACAAAATCAAAGACAGTTGCTGGCATTCATAGTAACCATTATGTCTGACGAACTCTATAAATTACAGTCAATTAAGAATAAAAAGAAAAGCATTACAATATTTTAGCGCACTCTACAAATTACAGCTCGGTAAGTTGAAATAGTGAAACTCAACATCTAATGAACTCTATAAATTTCAGTAATTACAAAGAAAAGAAAAGAAGCACTATTGTAGTTTAGCGTACTCTACAGATTGCAGATCGTTAAATTGAAATAATGAAACTCAATCTTAGGCGGACTCTATAAATTTCAACAAGTTTAAAAATATAACTGAAATTTTAATTTGTTTTAAAATTCATATCAGTAAATTTTTTTTGAAATTTGAAAACCGAAAATTTTAGGCTTAAGATTATTTTAAGTTTGAATAAATTAAATTTAAAAAACAATTGAAATTGAATTTTACAGATTTTCTATTTAGATTTTATGTTCGCAAATGAGAGGACACAGTGCTTGTTTTACACCTTAAAAACACTCGTGCGCGACTACATGAATGCTGTGCTTCATACCGCATTAATGAAAGAAAATCGACTAAAGAACGAATAACTGATGATTCATTGTCTATATTTTATATCTATAGAAAGAAAAATCATCATATATATAAATAAACGTTTCTATATTTACACTTATGTAGTAAAAACAAACAGATGGATAAAATTAAACGAACATTAAGTTTTAATGAATCATGTACAAAGAAGTTACGAAGTAAGTCATATATACATAAATAATAAATTTAAATCTTTTTATTTTTTTATTACAGCAAATGAGTTTAATAAAACTATGTAAGTAATATAAATATATTTTTGTAAGATTATTTTTTTTTTATTTGATATAGAAATTCACTATCTTCTATTGAAACTTTTCCTAATGAAATATTTTATGAAATATTCGATTATCTGAATGGTTGTGATATATATTCAGCATTTTCAAATCTTAATTATCGTTTTCAACAATTTTTTAATAGTTCATCTTTTCTATTGAAAATTAAATTTTATTTTATATCTAATCATTTATTTCTAAACAATTATAAACATAAAATATTATCACTTAATTTATGGCCAGCATTTTATATTAATGACTTTTTTTCATGGTTTATTATCGATTCCTCATTTGATCGTCTTGAATCAATTATTCTTCCACGAATTAAACAAAAAACACTTTTATTAGTTCTTAAAAAATTAATTTATCTTCCACGTCTTTTCTCATTAAGTATTGAATTTTATGATACATGTGATGTTTATCAATCGATTTTTACTTTGCCAATGTTAAAATATCTTAAAGTAACATCATTGGAATATCATACTTCACTTTCACTACCAATTGCTATCAATAATCAACAATTAAATACAATTAAAATTCTTATTATTAATCATTCTTGTACATTCAATGAACTTGCTACTATACTTTCTTACACACATCAACTTACTCATTTAAATTTTATGCATTTTTCTGGCAATGATTCAAATATTGAAATGATATTATCAATAACATTATCAAATTTAATATATATTTCTATGAATGTAATTTTCTTAGAGTTTGATAAAATTGAAATGTTCATGAAGAAAATATCTTCGAAATTAAAAATTTTGCGTTTTAGTACTCGATCTCAGGATCAATCTTATCTTCTTTCTAATCGATGGGAAGAATTTATTTTACAACATTTACCTTATTTAGAAAAATTTTATTTCACATATAATATTAATATTGATTATCAAGATGAACTTATAGATTTTCCTTGGCAATCTGATCTATTTATTTCACCATTTTGGATCGCACGAAAATGGATTTTTGAAGGTCAAATTGAAGATGAAGAATCTAGTTTTTTAATTAAACCATACAAGTATAATAACAAAGATTTTTATTATATTAAATTAAATTCCTTTTGTTTTTAAGAAAACGATGGTATGAATTTATAAACGTTGATAGAAAATCTAACATGAAACCTGCAACTTTACTTAGTGTTCAATATATTCCTTTTTATGAATATGTTGATGATTTACTTGACCAGATTTTTTGTATTAGAAGCATAACATCAATTTATCATTTAGAATTTTGTCAAACGGAAATTTTTATTGGTTCATTAATGCGAATTATACGTATGTTACCTAATCTTGATTCATTGAAAATTTGGTCTGTATTATTACCACAATCAACATGTTTATCTATTAAAGACCGAAAATTTCTTCGTCATATAAAATATACGAATAAAATTACAAAAGTTTATCTTGAAAAAAATCTGACGAAATTTGAAGAAGTTCTTTTTATAATTGATCTTTTTCCTCGAATGAAATATCTTCAAGTTAGTTGTACAAGTTTTATAAATATTCAATTATTCATACAAGCTATTTTAATTAAAATTCGAAATAAATCTAAACGTTATCATCGTTTATTAGCTTTTTGTATTTCAACAGCAAGTGATGAAATGGTGAAAACCTTACAAAAAATGATCGATTGTCAAAAACTACTTTTTAATTATACAATTAAACGTGTCTATGATACTATCTATTTGCAATGGAAATAAACTTAACTTTTTATTCATTATAAATAAACTTTTTAGATAATTTGCTTCTTAAAGTCATGTTTTATCATTATTTTCAGAAATTGAATAGAAGTAATCATCACTTAAATAAACAAACGCAGTTTTCATGCATTATCTTAAAAAAAAGACTATTTAAGTTGTTAAAATCTAAAACTTCTGGTTTGAACTATAATATACATATTTATAGTCTTAGTTCTGTTGTGTCAGTCTCATACTCAATTAGTCAATCGTCCTCATCTTCAACTTAATTCTTTTCCTTAATAATAAAATATATAATGGGACTTAGAGAAAAATCTCCTCCCCTCGTCCCCCAAAAAACCTGAAAGCTGCTAATCTAGTATTTTTATTTATTTCCATAAAAAAAAAAAAATAAGTAAGATATCAATACAAATTGGTACACAACAATAACTCTGTGGGGCTATAAATATTCTGGGCAGTTTATATTTCTATGTACATTCTTTGTCAATTCTTCATTTTCCTAAATGAGAAAAAATAAGATATGAGTACAGCACAGTACTTTTTACCAAGTACCAATGTAGTGTTACATTAAGTCTTATGACATATTCATTCCAAATAATTTATCATTCACTAACGGAAGGAAAACTTTGTTATCTTGAGACGTCATATGCTATTTTTCAGTTGAAATATCCGGTTGTCCAAAAACTCTGTGCAATTGGTATATTATGAAATACCGCGATAGCAACCTACTGCATTTATTCAATTGACTGGCCTTCACTAGCAACTACAAGCAGACTCTGTGTGCCTTTAGAAGAAACTCTCCGCACTGACGGGAAAAGGTTTCCAATTGCCATATCACTTTTAAGCTAAAACTTAGTAGAGAATAGGTGATCTTATGTGTTGAATCCGAATTTTACAATGACTTTTTGCTCTGAGGTCTTCTCAGATCCTATTTTTTAAAAACCAGATTGCTACACCCAAAACATTTTTTTCCTGTAAAGTTTTCTGTGCGTGCATAAGAAAGAGCGTACTTGAGGATATGGGTGTGGGTGTGTGAATGGATGGATGTGCAGTCAAAAAGAGTTATATCCATATTCACATCCACTTACATCCAAACCACACCTACACCCACACCCTTGACTGGCAATAAACATTCGAAACAGTCACAGAGAAGATATAGAAGTTCGTTTTCATGAATTAAACATATTTTACTATCAAGAAGATGAGCTAAAAGATTATTGCCTCTACCTGTCGCCAGGCCCCGCGCGAGGGACCCAAGATTGGGGGGGGGGGGTGTGACGAGATTTCAAGGCAGTGAAGACTAAGGGAAGCAAAATTTTTTTCGCATCAGATCTGATGTTAATCTTTTTTTGCGGGCCTAAAATGTAATCATTTTTCGCGAAGCGACAACTTTTTGCAACCTCCTTAAAAAATTTGATTTTTTTCTGGCAAATTTTCAAGAAGAGAACTCGAGTCCAATATGAGAAAATTTCTCGATACTGCCGTTATCGAAAGCGACCACTTTGGTGAAAATTGCTCTATATCAAGCTGTTTCAAAGGAAAAGTTGACTAAAGGATTATCCGATCCAAAATGAAAGGCAGGTTACCATTTTTCGCATAACTATTGATACGAACGAGATAGACAGCTGCGGTTTTCACCATTCGAAAGAGCGATGTCCGAGCCATTGTTCGGTATAGAACTGATTAAGACGAAAGATATTTTTTTTTATGTGTGCCTTTGAATCAACACTTTTCCATTGAGTATTTTCATCAATTTTTAGAATAATCTCAACTCAAATTATGTCAAAATGTAGCTCAAATCATCCTCTTTTCGCTATAAAAGTAACATTTGTTTTTTTTAAACCAGCTTAGAATAAGCGATTGAGAGATAATAAAATATGTGATAATTTTATAGCGAAAAGAGGGTGATTTGAGCTACATTTTGACATAATTTGAGCTGAGATTATCTTGAAAATTGATGAAAATACTCAAAAGAAAAGTGTTGATCCAAAGGTACCTATAAAAAAAAGCATCTTCCGTCTTAATGAGTTCTATACCGATCAGTGGCTCAGACATACCTCTTTCGAATTGTGAAAACCGCACCTCTCTATCTCGTTCCTATCAAAAGTTATTCGAAAAATGGTAACCTGCCTTTTATTTTGAATCGGACAATAGGAAGTTTGTCTAAGTTAACTGCGGTTACACAATTGTTATTTTTCGCGAAGCGAAAACATTTTTCAGACTCACGAAAAACTCTTTTTCCCTTATGTTGCTCGAAAGCAAAAAGTGTTGCGATAACTCTTAGAGATTTCGCCGCCGAAGGCGGCCACGCTAGTGACGACTGTTGGATAATAAAGCTCTTCAAAAAAAAGACAAGTAAAATTGCGTTAAAAACAGAAAAATCACACATATTTCTAGGTCGAATACGCTCCCGTGGTCATGTTTTCGCGAAACGAAAAATTTAAACATCCCTTCAGAATTTTCTAGCAAAAACTTTCAAAAAGATTTATGAATTTTGTTGGCTACGAATGAGTAATTATTAATTATTGGGGGGGTGTACACCCCCCCACTTTCGCGGGGCCTGCCTGTCGCAGTTATTTTTATCTTCTATGCTTTTGTTTTTATCGATTCATGTTCTCAATAAAATAGAACCTGCAGAACTAAGAATCAGAAGAAAATTCTAAAGATGAGATGCTGAAATTAGGGAATCTTTTAACAAGAGAAAAGTTCAAAAAAAATCAGTAGTCTCGTGGTCAAAGCCGAAGATTCTGTAGGCCTGATGATAACGTAAGAACGAATAATTAAATAAATAAATAGACCACCAACAAGTCATTACTTGTTTCTCGTTCTATTTCTTTTTTTGTAAACGAAAGAATAATGATAAAAAACAATCCCTCGATATATGTGGTTTGGTGGAAGAGATAATATCAACCAATAAATAAGTTATTATAGGTTTTGTTTTCATGAACTGGAATTAAATATATGTGTTCATTATCTCATATCTCATATTTTCGATAATGCTCGGCACAATATTAATCTTGATTTTTTTAGGCCAAAGAAGCGAGAAATAATTAGCTTTGTGTAATGTCTCCGTTATAGGGTGTGGGTGTGTGGTGGGTGTGGATGTGGTTGTGGGTGTGGGAGTGTGAGAGGGTGTGGGTGTGGGTGGGTGTGCCGGTGGATGTGGGTGTGGGTGGGTGAGGGTGTTAGTCTTTCTCTCATCAGCACCCACACCCGTACCACCGACACCCACACCCACCCTTTTAGAAAAAATGCAATAAAAAATCAACGGTACGGTATTTTTTGATGCGATTCGCGGTAAACATCATTAAACAGTTGCCTCTACCACATATATGAAAATGAGCAAAATCTGAAGTGATCGATTGAGCAGGGTAAGTCGTGGCTTACATGCAATGGCTCTTATGTTATTGCGTTGTTTAATTCATCATGTATTTGATAGTATAAAACATTCCAACTTTCGATTCCACGGCATACAGATTATTCAAGACAAAACAAACAAAGTTCCTTTAAGGCTTTCTTCTTCAAAAGAAAGAGAATGTTCTTTTTCATTTTTCGTTCGTTACCAACAAATGTCTGTGTTGATTTCTCTTGTTTTTCATAATAACATATTTAACAGTGAAGAAAAACGAGATGTCCTATAAATTTAATGAATTTCGGCATTCATTCACTAGCATTTTTTCAAGCTATTTCAATCAACGACATCCAAGCATTCAACAATGGCTACAAAACAAATAACAACAACCGACAGAGTTGGTCACCGACATGTCGACATTAAAATGGTGCAAAATGTCCTCCTGGTATGGTTGGACAATAACATCGACGATAACAATCCCGATTACCACAATACCGTCACTCGGCTACGACGCATTGTCAATACAATCCATACATTTACTAATAATGATGAATGCATCGACTTTATCGCAGACATTGACGATGAGAATGTGTGTCTGATCATTTCAGGTTTACTTGCAGAATATATTGTGCCATGTGTACATGATATGTCTCAAGTAGACTCCATATTTATATTTTGTCGCAATAAAAAACATCATGAGCAATGGACTAAAGATTGGTCCAAAATTAAGGATGTATTTACAGACATCACATCCATTTGTGAAGCACTTAAACAAGCTTCGCAACAATGTGAACACAATGCTATATCCATGAGCTTTATGACCACTAGTGGTGATGCATCGAAAAAGAATTTGGACCAACTCGACTGTTCATTTATGTACACTCAAATCCTGAAAGAAATTCTCTTAACAATCAAATTCGATGAACTGCACATTAAAGAATTTGTTAATTATTGTCGTGAATTATTCATCGATAACGATAGTGTGTTAAACAATATCAAAAAATTTGAACGAAACTATTGCGACGAAACACCCATTTGGTGGTATACATGTGAATGCTTTTTATATCCAATGCTCAATAGAGCCTTACGACTAATGGATGTGGATATCATTATCAAAATGGGTTTTTTCATTGATGATCTTCACCGACATATCGAAAAATTACATTTCGAACAATTTGGTGAACAGTATTCTGGTGGAATATTTACCGTTTATCGTTGACAAGGTTTGCCGAAGGCTGATTTCGATCAGATGATGAAAACCAAAGATGGACTAATAGCTTTCAATAACTTCTTATCCACCAGCAAAGATCGCGCTGGCTCTCTTGCATTTGCTGAAAGTAACTGTGGCAATTTTGATTTAGTGGGGATACTGTTTGTTATAACGATCGATTATTCTCAAGCCACTACGCCATTCGCCTTCATTACCAGTGTTAATTACTTCAAAGAAGAAGATGAAGTTCTTTTCTCGATGCACAGTGTTTTTCGCATTCGCGGTATCAAATCCATGTGTGAAAATAATCGTCTTTTCCAGGTGGATTTGACACTTACTAGTGACAACGACAAAGATCTTCGGGTGCTTACTGATCGTATGCGAGAAGAAACTTTTCCAAACGCAGAAGGATGGGCCCGATTAGGTTTATGGCTACTTAAATTGGGTAGGTCCGACAAGGCGGAACAAGTTTATCAAGTTCTGCTTGAACAGACAACGAATGAGAGTGAGAAAGCACCTATTTACGCCAATCTTGGACTAATGAAACGTGACCAAGGAGAATACAAAGAGGCAATCAAATGCCATGAAAAAGCACTTGAAATCTGCCAAAATACTCTTCCTTCGAATCATCTTGATTTGGCTTCTTCCTACAATGGCATCGGTAGTGTGTATCACAAAATGGGCGAGTATTCGAAAGCACTTCCGTATTACGAAAAAGCCCTTGGAATTCAAAAACACTCACTTCCTCCAAACCATCCTGATTTCGCTTCTTCCTACAACAACATCGGTGGTGTGTATCACAAAATGGGCGAGTATTCGAAAGCACTCCCGTATTACGAAAAAGCCCTTGGAATTCAAAAACACTCACTTCCTCCAAATCATCCTGATTTCGCTTCTTCCTACAACAACATCAGTGGCGTGTATCACAAAATGGGCGAGTTTTCGAAAGCAGTCTCGTATTACGAAAAAGCCCTTGAAATTCAACAACAATCACTTCCTCCGAATCATCCTGATTGGGTTTTTTCCTACAACAGCATCGGTAGTGTGTATCACAAAATGGGCGAGTATTCGAAAGCACTTTCGTATTACGAAAGAGCCCTTGAAATCAAGAAAAAAAATCTTCCTCCGAAACATCCTGATTTGGCTAACGCTTATATAGCTCATGGAAATGAGTATTATCAAATGGGCGAGTATTCGAAAGCACTTTCGTATTACGAAAAAGCCCTTGAAATTCAACGAGAATCACTTCCTTCAAATCATCCTGATTTGACTATGTCCTACAATAACATCGGTTTGGTCTATGTAAGTATGGGCGAATACCAAGGGGGTAAGTGCAGACGCCCAGCACCCAGCACCTGCTCAGCACCTACAGCACCTAACAGCACCTAACAGCCCCTACCAGCACCTACCAGTACCTACCAGCACCTACCAGTACCTACCAGTACCTACCAGTACCTACCGGCACCTACCAGCACCTACCAGCACCTACAGCACCTACAGCACCTGCCAGCACCTACAGCACCTGTTCAGCACCTATACTGCATTTCACTATGAGCACCTACGGCACCTTCAGCACCTGCAAACATTGTTTCATTATCTTAAGTATTTAAGACAATAGAATAGTTGTTGAAGATGCTGAAAGTGCCGTAGGTACCGTAGATGCTCACTGTGGAATGCGGTATACGTGCTGAGCAGGTGCTGGGTGCTGGGTGCTAGGTGCTGGGTGCTGGGTGCTGGGTGCCTGCACTTTCCCCCTTGGCGAATACTCGAAAGCTCTTTCATCTTACGAAAAAACTCTTGAAATTCAACAACAATCTCTTCTTCCGAATCATTCTAATTTGGCTTCTTCCTATTCCAACATCGGTTTGGTGTATCATAACATGGGTGACTATTCGAAAGCACTTTCGTCTTATGAAAAAGCCCTTGAAATCGACAAAAAGTATCTTCCTCCGAAACATCCTGATTTCGCTTCTTCCTACAACAATATTGGTACTGTGTATCACAAAATGGGCGAGTATTCGAAAGCACTGTCGTATTACGAAAAAGCCCTTGAAATTCAGCAACAATCACTTCCTCCGAATCATCCAGATTTGGCTAATTACTACAATAACATCGGTTTGGTGTATGACAAAATCGGCGAATATTCGAAAGCACTTTCATATTGCGTAAAAGCTCTTGAAATCGACAAAAAAAATTGTCCTCTGAATCATCCTGATTTGGCTTCTTCCTGCAATAATATCGGTAGGGTGTATGAAAACTTGCGCGAACACTCAAAAGCACGTTCTTTTTATGAACGTGCTTTGGATATTGGACAACGTACATTACCGTCAAATCACCCTAATCTCCAAATGTATAGAGAGAATTTCGACAGAATACAAAAGAAACTGTAATCTGTATTTGTTGTTTTTTTTCGAAAAAAAAATAAAATGTTTAAATAGAGACATTTATTTTAAATGAATCGCACATACAAACAAAGAAACTGTTCTCTTGTTGAGAACACAAGGAGAGGGTGGGTAGGTGTTGGTGTGAGTGTTGTGATCTTTATTGACTCACACCCACACCCACACATCCTGAGATTGCTTTAAATACAATCACACCCCGCACCCAGCTACACTCACATCCTTTAACGAGATTTTAGTAATGCAAGACCTATGACTGTCTGCAGATGTCGTCTATCATGGTCTATGCAGAGAAATGATCCAAGTTGCTACCCTTCTGTACTTCAAGAATTCTTTTGTATTGTGTTTCACAAAACTTGAAGTGAGATCTATACGTACATGTCTTTTAACCAAAAAATAGTTTCTACGGTCATCTTAATTTGAAATAAAAATTAGTTATTCATATGGAACGTGTATTCGTTAATCAACCAAATTCTATAATGAAGAATTCATACAAGCTTAAAGACGTGACGAGACTACAAGAAAAAATGAACATGTATTAAACTAAACCTTGAAAAGCGGATTGAATGTGTTAATGAGGGTGTGGATGGATGTGAATAATGAAGATGCCAACATTTCACATCAAGCCACAACCACAGCAAAAAAATCACTTTTTTAAAGAAAATAGATGATTTGATCCTCATAAGATATTTGTTCATACTGAACTTCATTGAGTTTTACTTTTGACTTAAGGTATGTGTAATCGGAAATACTAGAAACAAAATCAAAAAAATACTTATTGAACTTCATTGTATTCAGTAGAAAAACAACACTGGGTGCGCGATTGACACAAAGGGTGAATGTTATAGATATATTAAACTTTCCCGAATTTCACTAAAAACGATATATAAACACTAAAATTTTTCTCTATGTATCAATCGATGCCTCCTATATGTATGATTCTTTATTCAAAAAGAGATCATACAATGGATCAAAAGTGACGACTTCTCTTTATTAATTTCTAGATAATAACTATTATATCAATCAACAGTACCCAGTAACTAACAAGCAATTTTTGTAGTGTGTGGGTGTGGGTAGGTAGGCGAGGGTGTGGTTATGGATGTGAATATCAATCTTCTCTTCACACTCACACCGACACCTACACCCTGATGTTTGTATTTACTTACATGCATCTAAAAAGGGCATATTGTAAGTGATTGTATTAGTTTAAAGCACTGATTATATTCATAACACATACATATATTCATCATTAAGTTAATTGAGCTTATTCTGTATAATGTAGACTTGTTGTTCTGTATTCTTGAAAAACTTTAGATAACGTGTATGAATTACTGTTTGAAGTCAATTCTACACTACTAATCATTATGAATAATTTCTTTTCAATGATAGAAAAGTCTTTCATTCATATTTATGAACATGAATATAGGAAATGTATGCTACTAAATAAAATTTGTTTATTATTCTTTTAATGTTTTTAAAGTTTTTTTTAGACGTTTAGTATTTGTAACTCAAGTATAATTTCTTAGATTATATGAAATCAATTAGGAAATATCATATGAAGATTTAAAAGGAGAATCAGTTATAAAAATAATTACAAATCAAATTCAAATTTTAACCAAAGTAAATAAAGATATATAATAAAGAGCAAGAAAGAAAATATTATCATGTGTTGTACAGGACATTTATTACTTGATACTAATTTTATTTTTTATTTTTTTGCTAGTTGATTCATAAACGCAATAGAATTAAAGACAAGAAATTTCAACTGATTTAGTATTATTTTTTTAGGAACCAAAAACAACTGAAACTATAAGATCACATCAATCATTTGAAAAATTTGTTGTTGAGTCGATGTGGATGCCACTTCTCTCTCTACGCATATGTACACCTACAGTCACAACCATATTCTCGTCTGTAGTGGAGATACAATTATTATTATTGAAGTGATAACCAAACGATTCATTGTTTGTATATGAATATTTCAGACATGGTACTTGTTCCATTTCATTGGGTCGACAAGGTGCAATCAAAATCAAAATATATTGAAAAAATTATTATTATTTATTTCTAAAACAAAAAAAAGAAACAATGAAAAATAAATTGATTTATTTGGAATGTATTTTGTCGTAGAATACACATTGTTGTTTCTTTCACTGAATGACATAACGCATACATATTCTGACGTAAACCATTTTGTGCAGTATTTTTCTCAAGCAACTAATCGTCGTACATTTTAGCATCAAGAAGATGTCATTGAAAGCAATTTATAAACTACCATACACTATGATGAAATAGATTAAAATTATCATAATCATCATCACAAGTAGAAAATGATATTCCATTAACCTTATCCCATGATGATGAAAGCAAATCATTAGTTGTTCATAAATTATAACAAAATTCAGATATTTGTAATTGACAATTCGATTTTCAGAACGTATCATAAATTTTGATCTTGAGGGTGTTCAACTGTTTGACAACATTATTATTTAATGAATATTAGAAGATAACGATTACCATCAGATGACATACATTACATGTCAATCATATTAGATAAAAAAAAACTGATCGTTACAAATTCAATCGAAATAGAACTTCTAGTTTTTTGTTGGACTAGCTTAGAAAATTCATTTGAATGTAAGAAGATTGGATGTGGATGTGAGTGTGTTTGTTGATGCACTCACTTTGGTCACACTCATCTACACCCTTTTGAAACGAAATGCTTTCAAATATTTAATGTGCTGATTTATTGAAAAATTTGTCATAGAATATTGTAGAAATTGAGCAAATACCTAGGAAATACCATGTATGGAGCTAATTGACAGCAGAATACACGAAAAGGCATCTTGTTGACAGCTGACCGAGTAAAATGAATATTCTGAAAAGAGTTCGATCTAATTATTTATTACTGCTGAGATACGGTAATTTCTAGCACAATCTCGTGATCTTCTCAAATGAATTTCGAATTTTGACTTGAAATCTTCTATAGAGACACATCTTAATGAGAATAATTTATTTCTAAAAGTTTGAGACCTTATGATTATTTCAATCCTAAAATACAGCTATGAGAAAAGCATGCTATTTACGCTGCTTATTCACGTTAAGGCATCCCTCTATGTGCGGTTTCAAGTTGAACTTTAAAACTCAATTCTCTTAGTGTTCCTAAGTGGAACTACGGCATTCTACTACAAGATAGAGGATCTCAGCAATGGTTAGTTATTAATTCGAACCCTTTTCAGTGCATTTTAGTTTACTAAAACCTACATGATACATATATAATGACGATTCAAATGCTATTAAACATTTAGAAAGATTTCTTCATCAGTATATTCATTAGAATATTAAATATTCGTTATTTTTCAAAATTTAGCTTGAAATGAAAAACATGATAGATTTTCTATAGTAAATCTACGAATAGTTTATTGAAATATGTTATTTGATAAAGTAATTTCTCAGATAAATTACAAACTCAAATATGTTTTTTTCTTTGTAATTTGATTAAAAAATCTTTTATCATTGTCATTGTATTACTTCTTTAAATGTATGATTGATATAATCCATTGCCGCTTCAATATCTACTTGCTTTTGTTCTTCTAAATTATTTCGTATATTAACAATCATAAACACAATAATGGCAATAAATAGAAGCATATTGATACATGTAAGAATAATCATAGCTAAAGCATAAACTCGAATTTGTATGTGAATAAAGAAAATCAATGTAATTGCACCAACAAAAGTAAAACTAATAAGACTTTAATAATATTTCAGAATTATATTTATTTATTTTGTTTACCAAAATAAAAAAAAAACATACCAACAAGAATTTTTGACATTTTGTCAGATATATCACTTTAGTATTTACTTACTCAAGAAATTATTTAAAAAAAACATAAATTGTACCGTAGTCAAAAAGTGGAAATATATCATCAATAGCCATTAATAATGGTAAGTCAGATGCTATTTGACATTGTTGGTTAGGATTATCTCCATATTGAACAAGATATTTAAATCTAATAAAAAATTGAACTATAGAAAAAATAAAAGTTATTATAAAACATACACCTATAAACAAGTATACACTTATTTTTCATCTTTATTTCGTAACACTTGTGATATCTGAATCTCACTTCTACTTTATCTCAACATCACTTTATACAGGAATCGCAGCTGGGAGCCACAAAAAAGAAGGATTTTTCAGAAATCCTGTATTGCAACACTAAAATTATATTAGAAGATTGCCGCCTAA
The DNA here is from genome assembly GCA_905250075.1 of Rotaria sp. Silwood1. Taxonomy (NCBI): domain Eukaryota; kingdom Metazoa; phylum Rotifera; class Eurotatoria; order Philodinida; family Philodinidae; genus Rotaria; species Rotaria sp. Silwood1. The sequence continues at coordinate 151,501 of CAJNOP010000229.1, forward strand.
CCATAAGAATGAAGCTAAATGAGATCGAATTTCGAACATCAATAATTGTCGTCTTGTCGTGTGATATGTTTGTGTGGCTATCCTGGGTGTGGGTGTGAATGTGTCTTCTTTCGTTGAACATTCACACCCTCTGGAAAATTTTTCTGATTCTGCTGCTCGGCTTCAATTATGTTAGAAGTTTACACTATATGTTCTAGCCCGTTCATCGACACCCGAAAGCAATTGTCAATGTTGTGGCACACGATACTTTTTCTATCTGCAGAAAATTTGCAACGCAATGCAAAGTAGCTTTTCCTATTTGCTCCTTTTTTCAAATAGTGAGACAGAATTATGATAAATAAACAAACCTGATCTAGTTGTGACAAGTTATGGTTTTCGAAGTTAAGCTAGCTGATTGACTAAATTTTGGCACTAAAAGCTGGATTTATTCCGTTAAAATTCTCTAGCTTGCTGACAGATACTCTTACTCATCTAGTATTTCCACTATCTCGCTTGAATCGAAATGCTCTGTCACTGCTGAATTCAGACACGTTTTTCTCAAATTTCGTGCTCTAAACGGTGTTTCAAGATTGTTTTTTATGTACTGAAACGATTTAAACTAACTGGACAAATGTCTAATTTCTTGATCGATGTGTCTGTACACAACTTGGAACACTTCTCTAGTGCTCATATCAATGTACAATTTAATAATGACTCATCAGTTTTTCAAAAAATAAAAATAAAAAATGTCCTTGAAATCACAACTCGATCATAAACTGAAAAGGCATAAAGCGAGCTATATTTCAAACGGAGAGGTCTTAAATCATGTCTGGCATTGATCGATTAATTGTAGTTGCGTGGAAGACTGTCAATTCATTGGGAATTGAACTGAAAAACATTTACACAAAACACTCTATTTTCGTCCATAAGCACTATCCTACATACTAACAAATGTTGATTGTCTTTTTCCCTTTGTTTATCAACGACAAACCAGTAAAAACTGCGCATTTGTTACGTTCTATTAAGTAAAATCCTGGACCGAACATCAATATCAGGAAATGACTGTTCACGTAACTATCTATAAAACAAGCTATAACGTAGCTCAGCATCGATTATGATTGGTAACTGAGTATATGCCACCCTACCCACCCCCAATTTTGAGCAGTGAGAGAATTCCAGTGAAGAGCTATTTTAGATAACTCAAGTCCTGCACGTATGTGTCACGTAAACTGAAGTCATGCATGCATAGTTTGACACAATCGTAGATAGCTTTTATCTAACATAAGCATTGCTCATGTGTTTTCCGAAGTCTCTCAAAGCATATTCGTGTGAAAAGTAAGAAGAGGAGGAGGAAAAGAAGGAAAGAAGGACCACTGCGAGGCCTGCTAGATATGTTCCTCTTCTCGGCAACAATATAATGGCTATATATACAGTAATAACATGAAGAAAATCCATAAAACAACATGAAAGAAACATTCTATGATGTATGACTAATAACAAAGAAAACGATAAAGAAAATATATGTATGCATATAAACATATAGACAAAGAGAAAAAACTCTTATGATTGCATTTAAACAAGATACAGGTTATAACAACGCTTGACTTCAATGATAATTATTTTCAGATGAGAAGACAAAGAGAAAACAAATAGATGAAAACAAATAAGAGATGAAGAAATATGTACAGAAAAAGCAAGCATATAGTAACAAAAGCAACTAGTATCTATAAGACACATACATGGTTGATGAGAGATAAAAACTAATGAACATGAATAAGAAGGTGAAAACAAAAGAATTTTGTTTTTATCATATTCATCGTCTTTTTTTTCTTGTCGTTTTTGTCGATGTTTTATTGATATTGATGGTAATGGTAATGAAGCACATGCATAACCAGAGAAAAAACGAACATGTGCATGTCGTAACATATTAAATGTATGACGCATATTTGATGATTCAAGTAACATTAATAAATTTTCATATTCAGTTTGATCAACAAGTTCACTTTTCATTTGTCGTTCTTCAATAAAATATTTTTCATGATTATTTTCTTTATTAATTAATTCTATAATATCATTAAATGAATATGATGATTGCATTGAATAATCATGAAATGCAAGTTCACCATTGATATCAAGTTGTACTGAAAGTAATGGATAATGTTGAAGAATCATTGAAGCAAAATTTAATCGTTCATCTTCATTACTCCAATCTTTATTAATAATTAATACAGAATGATTTTGTCCTTTAACTTCATCACTACCAATACCTATACCATCTTGACAAAATGCTTTACCAAAAAGTGCACTAATCATACGTGCTTGACGTTCATTACCATGAATCTTTTGAATATAGACAAAAAAAAATGTCATAAGAATTAATGAAAATCATCAAAAAATGACTAATATCTTCAGCTAATTGTAATCGCTTGCCTTGAAATTTTCTTCAATGAATATCATGTTCTAATCAAGTTTTTCTTCAAAGTTTTCACGATTATAGTTATCAATTGAGAAGACGAAAAAAAGTAATGAGCACATCTATCATAAATCTTTTGCATTCAAATCTATTGATCCTGAACTGCTGAATTGACTTCTTGTAACTATTGTATGTCACAATTAGAGTAGAAAACAGATCATAACAGATACCTTAATTACGTAACATTTTAACAATTTAGAGGATTTAAACATGTGTTATTCAGTTTGAACATATCTATTCATTTAAGTTTTCACATAAAATATCGGTATCTAAAGAAATTTAATAGAAGACTAAGTTCGAGTCAGCTATCATTGCAAAACGAAAGCTGCAAGACGAATTTAGTAAAAAAAAATAATGGAAGACTAGAAAAGTAACTGAAGTTAAGAATGCCTGTAAAAGTGAGCCAGAATCAAGAATTTGATCTATTGTCGAAGTTTGTTCATTACCATAAACAATAAAATACTGGATTATGATGAAATATCTCTGATCAAAGCCATACAAGATACAATCCGTTCAACAGTTCTACGAAGAAGAGTTACATAGACATTATTTTAACTCTAACTTCTTTAAGTGTAGACATTTTATCTAAAATATATTGAATAAAACTTTAATATGTGATCAAACTATACAGATTTTTTGTTCGTTTCTCAATTTGAATAATACAATGTACGTATCTTCATGAAACAAATCAAATACAATCTTTGAAGCAGTTCTTTGTTTTTTTCAAATCACTTTACTATATTCTAGTGTTATGGAATAATTATGATTTTCTAATTTTTTTTTGTCGTTGTTTGAAAAAAGTGTCAAAAACGAAACAGTACAAACTTATTTGTTAGAACTAAAGATGAATCAGAACGATTTCGAAAAAAAATCAAGATCTACGGCGATATCTGTAAATAGCTCTTAGATATCAACTGGACAAGAAAATAGCAAGCGAAAATTTTCCTACTCCTCTTATAGATCTTAACGACTGATGTTAGCGATTATTGAATACGAATCTTTCTCTAACAGTCGAAGACAGTAGGTACTAGAGACTTCTAAAAAGAAAACAAGGAAAAGAACTGCACACCGATTAGCTTTTTTCAATATATTTGAAAAAGAAAAAATTTTTTTTTCATGTTATAATTCATCATTACAAAATAAAGCTTATAAGAAAGAATAAAATTTTACTCACTTCAATAAACATATTTGGTTCCAGACCCCATTGAGCCGTTTGTGAAAATCCTGATCGAAGAACAATTTTATGTTGAGGAAATAATTTAGATAATTCTTTTATTTGTTCTTGTTGATCAATTAATGTATTGACAAGTAAATCATGTAAATAACGACATTGTTCAAATCGTCGTTGACCAACTTGATTACCAGGTACAGAAGCAATTTGTATAAGAAAAGTAGCTTTTGACATCATTGATATATTATACCTTTTGACGAATAAATATATTTTCAAATGCTTTAATAGAAAAGCATTATGCTTGCATCGTATGGTTGAATATATATTTTTTTTCTATCTTTTCTTTCGTAATGTACCATATGAATGAAATAAAATACTCGATAGAAGTATTTTATTTCTTGTTGACAATTCGTTATATTTTCTATGCAGTCAGAAATATCGGACAAATCGTGTTTTAATAATGTCTTACAACAGTTTTCAGAAAAAATTTTATAATACATTATAAATATCATGAATTTACTGCATTGACAGAGACAATGTACTATCTTTTCATTTTCCTTTCGAACAATAATTTCCTTGTCATGATAATATAAATAATTGACTAATAGTCTTCGAATGAAATTTTTTAAAGTTTTATTTTACCTTTCAAATAATGAAAAAAAAACCTGTCACAATAGATAGTAAAGATATAACAACATATTTAGAATGAACGAGAGCCTGAACACTGGAAAAAAAATTTCATTCCAAAGCTGTTAGTCAATCATTAATATTAACATGATTATAAATCGATGTTACGAGTCGTCTATTATTTATCTGTAAACACACTATATTTTACGATTTCTTATAATACAAAGATATTTGGATTGAAGCTATTCGTCATGAATCTTAACAACTATAGAAGAACTATTAAATCTAAATATCTAGTACAAACAATAAAGCGTCTAATAGTAATAATGGCTAGTTCATATCTTACGAGGGAAGGGTACCAACTGACCAATTGCTTTTAAGTTAAGACTATGTGTGTTATGTTAGTAAAAATGAGCTATGAATATCGTTAAAAAAGTTCGGGCCGCTAGCTCATTGTAAGAGAGATACTGAACTTTTAATGTGAACTTTTGAATGAGGGCTGTGGTCCCCCTCAGGGACATCGAAAAAAATGATTTTCGAATTTTGACTTGAAACTTTACACAGAAACAACTCTTGATAAGCATAATATTTTATGAAAGTTCTAGACGTTGTTGATGTTCCTATTCCTAGTTATAACTATGATAATTACATTGAGATATATCAAAAAATTTTGTTCTCGTTTCAGGAAAGGAATAAATGAAAACATTTGAAACATTCACAAAATAGTATATTCATTAAGAACTGTTTCTGTGTAAAGTTTCAAGTGAAAATTCGAAAATCATTTTTTTCGATGTCCCTGAGGGGGATCACAGTCCTCATTCAAAAGTTTCCCTGAAAAGTTCAGTATCTCCCTTACAATGAGCTAGCGGTTCAAACTTTTTTCCTTCTTCGTTAGTAATTTATAGATAAGTTCAATGGCAAAAATCATTCACATATCAAAATATTTCTACCAAAAATGAAAACAGATAAAGAAACGAGTGAAAATTTTTTCGTAATTTATTTATCTATATAATGAACTATTTCAATGATTCTTCTACAATCATATAAATTTACATTATATTATTGTGAAAGATTAATTGAAACTGAAATAATTTCTTTCTCTTCATGCATTAGTTTTAGTTGAATATAATTCCAATTGTTTTGCTATTGAAATAATGTATAAGAATTTAAGTGAAAAAGTACAGGAGAAAATATGTAAATTATCGATCATATTTATCGTTAAAATAATAATTTTTTTTTTTGTTTTAAAATGAGTTTTTCTTACTTACCTGACTGACTTATTATTAAAATGATCAATGTATCATAAGTGAATCTAAATGGTGAATGGATCTAATCATAAAAAGAATGATCATAATATGTATGATAGAAATTTTTAAAAATTTATATGCTTAATTAAATGAAAAGAATGTACAACGATTAAATTAGGAACAATATGAATGACTGAATATTTGTTATTATATGGCTCTTTCTCTTGATGTAACAATGACACAAAGAACATCGATTCTATTGGTTAAATAAATTCCTTTACGCAATATCAGATTAGATTAAAACATATTTTTACTAAAAAAATAAAAAAGAATAATAATCGAGTTTAAATGAAAAATTATTTGTCAATTCTACTTGATATATACAAATGCATTAAAACATATCACATCATCACTTTTATCTGAGTACAAGCGTTAAAATCTGTTTATATATGAATAAATCCGTTTTAACAGGTTCAATCTTGTCATTCCTCTTATGAATATATCCAAGCGATCAGAAATGACAAAAAAAAAAATACGTTTTACCGGACATCTTTTGTTCTTCTTTGAATGCATTTTATATTTCCACAAATGTCCGAATTTTCACTTTAACATGGTCAAAGCGAGTGGAGAGAGAAACACGTAAACATGTTAATAAAATAATTGTAGAAAAACGCAAAAATTCGAATATTTGTTAAATGGTACAACAGCGTTCCAAGGAAATATCTTAACGATTGCATCACTGCGATAGCCAAATTTTAAGAAATGTTTCGTGTTCACAATTTAAAATTTCAATAGTTTCTTTTGTCGTGTGTTTCTTAGATATAGTTTGTCGTATTACATAAGAAAAAAAGGTTTCAAGTTTTATGAAAGTAAAAAATTTCGGTCTATTTTCTCTTATATTTGAAAATAGTAACATATTTGACTTTTTTTCGTAAAATTGTTTTCTAAATTATGAAACATTTTTTCTTGTGCAATTCGACGAGCTTTATCTAAGAAACACGACAAAAAAAAACACCATTGAAATTTTTAATTGTGAACGCTGTACATACAGGGCAGCCCCGAAACTTTGTTTTTTGTTTTTCTTAAAGTATTTAATTTTCATTTTTGTAATTCTGTTGACAATTTCTTAGGTGAGACATATTTATTCGATTTCTCATTTTACAATCAAGTAACTATTCAGAAAATAGAAGTGATTAAAATTAATGATATAATTTTTTTTAAATTTTATGGTAAATACTCAAAGAAATAAAATATTAATACAACAAATTTTCTTTTTCCTGACTCAAACTATATTCGTATGTCTTTTTTTAACAAGTGTTTGTAATCAAAAATACATGACATATATACGAGCTATTTGAATATTATAGGAAGATGTAATTTACAAATATTAACTAAGAGTATCACTTCTCACTTTATTGGTATCGAAATTCTTTTTTGAACTTGTGAAGAAAAGTTTTTCTTCAACTAGTGTAGTGATTCTGATTATTCTGGACTTAAATCATTATTATTTTTCACTATTGTTTTGTGAAAACTAGATTTTTATATTCTCATAGAAAAATATAAACGAAATCAAGTTCAATGACTGTGACGGCTAAGTAATCGATTACTATTTTCATTTTATTATTCATCGATGCTTTTATATAGTACATACAAAATATCTGGATAAATATACGAGTAACTCAATCTATTTAAGAATATTTCATCAACGAAGGAAAGATGCCCATGGTTTGAACTGTTTATTGCGAGAACTTAAAGCAATTAGTTTCTTTTTTTTTGTTTTCGAAATCGACAATAGGTTATGTGTTATGTGAAAGTCAAAAGTGTATCTATTGCAATATTTGTGAATTTTTTCTTCATGTATAGCAACTCGAAGTTCATCTGTTGTTTTAAAAAAGACCTAACTTATATATGAGACAAAGAAAGGAACAAAGAACAATCCATATCATGATCAGCGGCGGCGCGAGCGGTGGGGTGTGGGGGGTACCCCCTACTTTTGAAAATTTTCGTTTTTTTTTGCTCAACGATTACCTTAAAACTTGATTTTTTTCACATTTTCTCCCATTTTTTGAAGGTACCCCCCCCTGCTTTGACCTCTTCGCGTCGCTCCTGATAATGATCAGTGTTAACCAATAAGAATACATGTATGATTAAATGGGATGAATTAGCGCATTCAGTCAAGATATATATTGTTAAATATCTCGACTTTCTATAAATTTGTTTAGATTTTAGTCGTTAGTGATGAATAATTTATACATTGTAAATTAAACAAAGAATAGTTCTGCATCATATTATCGATTTAATTTGTTTTCGACTATATTCACTACACTGCTACTGGTTTTTATTTTTTTTTAAATAATTACAAATATGTCTGATACATTCTAAACACTTAATGCAGAATATCAGCTGACGGATTTTTCTGATTATCTTACTCTATATTTCTCTGTTTCTTAACTTTTTTTTTCTATCTTGAAATAATATAATAAAAAGGCTGTTCTATTTACAATGATTAGTTGTATGTATCAGTATTCACAAAATTTCCACATTTTACGTGTCGAAACAGTGTGCTGTCGTTTATCTGTCTACATAAATATGACATATAACCTGCAACTATTTTTATTTTCATTTTATATATTTTAATTCTTTAAAATGCATTCATTCGACTAATTTGCCTATTGCGTACGTTAATACATGTTCATTGACCTAATATTTTCATTAAATTCGTGAAAATGCGTTATCAGCAAAAAAAAACATTTACATTCATTCATTTCTCTTATTTGTCGAGTGAACGAGTTTTAAAGCAATTTTTATCTTTGCTTTTCAACGTTAATTTATCAAAACAACATTGTTGCCATTTATCTGTCTGCATAGGGAATATATAAGAATCAAAAGAAAAGAATTTCGATCTGAAATTTTGTCTACTAGTAGGCATTATGATCCTTAGAATGCTCTGAAATGTTCAGTCACAATAGATTCATCTTTCTGTTGAAAAAACAATTGATTCTGTGAAATTTCAACGTGTTTTTTTTGCTTATTTAATATCTCAGCAAGGAAGCATATGCTTTAGCTGAAAAAAAAA
>CAJNOP010000229.1:160173-217747 GCA_905250075.1 Rotaria sp. Silwood1
TCTTTTTCTTCATTTTATTTTCTTGGGATCATCCATGAAGGACGTTCAGGTAAAGGAGGAGGGAGTGCATCAAAACTGGATAGAAGAGAGTGGCGGTAAAATATTTTTAGATGTTCAGATATTTACAGTAAATATTTTTCTTTTTTTCGTACAGAACTCTAAGCAAAATTTTGAAGAGCATTTTTAAATATGAAATAATTGAGAATTATGCTACATGGACAGATAGTTATTTTCTCTAGAAAGTAATATGAACGTTGTTAGATTTTCGAATGCCATTTGTCTTGAACTTCATTTTTTGTGTTTACTATTTTCTGCTCATTAAAATACAATGTATTTAAAACATAAAAACTATGCAAAAGATTATGTTTTTGTTTTGTTATTTATGAAATGTGTCTTTTTTTCTTCATATGCATATACGAAGATCGTTCAAAAAGTTTCGTGACTGATTTTATTTAAAAATCAAAGGAAGTACTGTGCCATTAGTAGTATTGTTGTCTGTGTGTAGTGCATATAGTTCTCGATCAATAGACGTCATGAACTCTGATTGGTTAAGTATTTATGTCCAGATATAGCAATACGTTTTAGATTACTTCATATACATTAATAGACAATCAAAAACTTGAGTAAAATTTTCTGTTTTGAATGATGAATTGCAAGTCAATATTTATGAACCTATGGTAGTAGCTTATAGTGATAATGCTCTATCATCCACTATGATTTTTGAATAGGCTCGTCGTTTTAAAGATGGATAAATAAGCATTGATATATGAAAAATGTATAGTTTTTCAGATGGTATCAAATGTGACATTCATCTTGCACAGATTTTAGTCATATATAATTGATCATGTAAAATGTCATGTATCATACATTTGAAATGTTAAAAGTATTTGCTACTTGTTGAATTTCGATCTGAGGCTTTTCGATGACTAAGCAACTAACTATTTTCATATTCGTATTGTCCATATCAAGAATCATTGTCAATACTGAATTGTTCATCTTTAAAATTGCAATTCCTTTCAGAAACTGTAGTGTGTGATGAAGTGTCTGCCACCTTAAACTACCGCATTATATGTTCATGAATATTAGATAGGGATTGGTCTTCAAGTGCTAGAAACTTTATTACAAAGGATGCTCAAATTTTAAAATTTTCTATCAGTATAAAAAAATATTGCTATATCTACATATCAATGCTTAATCGATCAGAGTTCATAACGTTTATAGATGGACGACTGTATAAACTACATAGACCAGACAACAATAAGAATGCAGCAGTACTTTTTGTTCTTTTTCAACAAAATCAGTCTCGAAACTTTTTGAACGACCCTCGTTTTCATTTCTGTTTTTGATATATTTATTTAATGAACTGTTATTTAATAAAAAAAAAAAAAAGAAGCAGTATATTTGAACAAACAGGCTTTTTCGAAACGTTTTCTTTTTATACTGTAGATTCATAAGTAGGAAGTCGTTGAAATTGGACAGATAGGGAAGAGTACAGTGAGCAACCAGGCGACAAAATTGATTTGCGAGATCTGAACCTATGTCGCAGCTAGCATTAAAGTTACTATGATTCTGCATTTAACTACATCTTGGATTCTGATTGCAAGCGAATGACTATCTCACAGTAGCTACCACACAGTAGGTAAAATAGGTGGATACCACTGATGGGACCCTAGAAATAAGGTTTATGTTTCTAATTAAAGATCTAATCATATCACACCCACACCCTCACATTGAAAGCTGAATTTCGTAGTTTTGACTTGAAACTTTGCACAAATAATGCTTTCAATGAAACTAGTTCATTGTAAAAGTTTCAGTCTTTTTCGTTGCGTCTGTCGTAAGATGCAGATGTTCAAAATTCTGTTGTATGAGAAAGTAAATTTTGTGCTTTTGTTAGTATATCAGAAAAGAAGTAATGGAAAAGGCTGAAACCTTCACAATTAACTAGTTGCATTGCAATCATTATTTATGCAACGTTTCAAATCAAAACTAAAAATTCAACTTTCAATATGACCTAAGGAGAAGTAGGGAGTTTTGTTGAAAAATTTAGCAGAAAAAACCTATTTTTCAGAAATTGTACGAGTAGAGGAGGCTAAATAGGTACAGATAATCAGCATTAAGTGAGAATCATAATTATACAACATATCTGTAGTCTTGACAAAAGCCAATGTGTGTTATAATTGACAATGTTACCTATGTTAATGTTTTTTTCGTTAATTTCTCGTATTTTTAGTTTCATGAGTATTTGTGTGCTTGGGCTATTTCGTAATCAAAACCTAATGGATGCCATCAATGATAATGTAATTACTCCTGTCAATATTAATTTATTTGAAGATGAATATTTTTGTCAAAAGCTAGTGGTGCATTATTGCAAAATGTCGAAGAATGATTAGAAGGAAGGTGAACGAAAAAATAACCAGCTTAATCCTCTGTATTATTCTTTAAATATATAAATAGATATATTCTTACATTTACTTGATCTAGAAAGTCTAGGATAGTTGTACAATCTATGATAATCTAAGGATAACTACGATAATTAGATGCAGACATATGACGGTGTCGACAAGCTCTTTCAATTATCTTTTTCTATCATATAAAAATAGATATTTCTACGTGAATGCTTTCTTTGTTGATATCTTACTCTATGATAGATAATAAAAATGAATTTCTTATTTGTAAGAAAGAACCTAACTATCTATCCTGTTGTTGTTTACTCCTGTAGTTTTTATATCTATAAGAAAGTTTGTATTTATTTAAAAACTAGTATCATTTTTTTTAAACTAATTTAGATAAATATGGCATCATTAATGTACAATAATTCATCTATATCATTAACTTCAAAAGAATTTCAAAATGAAATCAAACTATATCTAGCAAATCTTAATTATACACTTTCATTTGTTCAAATATTCATTGTTTTATTTGGTGTATTTGGAAATATTCTTGCATTAGTTGTTATTAATAGAAAATCATTAAGAAATACATCACCGAGTGTATTTATAACATATCTGGCAATATTTGATAGTTGTGTTCTACTTTTACATGGTGCTAATTTAGCAAGATCGGGTCGAAATCCTTTTATTCATTGTTCATTAATTTATCTTACAGATTTAGCAACATTTTGTGCTAATTGGATACTTGTTATTATAACATTAGGTCACTATTTTATTTTTAAGTAATAGATCAAGTTTAAATTTCATGATTTTTTTTTGTTTTAGAACGTTGTGTTGCTGCATCTTCACCATTTCTTGCTAAACGTTTTTGTACTGTAGATTCAGCTCGTCGTTCGATCTATATCTTCTTAACGATTTCAATCATATTTTTTTCTATAAAATTTCCATTTATTTATGATATCAAACAGGCTTCTAAAACTAAAAAATGTCTTATACGTTCATATTTTGTATTAATTCTTCGTATATGTCAAGTAATATTATTTTATGCTATACCAGATTTACTTCTTCTATCAAATTTATTTACTATTTATGCATTATGTCGACGAACACGACAATTTTCATCAGCTTGTTTAAAAGATGAACAAAAATTAGATATGCGTATAAGTGATATTAATTCAAGTTGTAAACAACGACAATTAACAATTATGCTTGTTACAGTTAGTTTATCATTTTATTTATTTACAACACCAGCAATGATCGTGTTTATACGTGAATATCATCCAGTAAAACATCATGATATAAATAAAATAAAACAAAATATTTTCTTTTCACAAATGTCTGTTATATTATTACAATTAAATGATGCAGTAAGTTTAGTTTAATAAATAGAATATTCTATTTTTATTTTTTTTTTCATCATAGACAAATTTTATATTTTTTTGTTTTACTGGTCAACGTTTTCGTCAAGCAACTATACAAACATTTTATGAATATTCAGAACGATTAAACATTTTTTATCATCGATATATTTTATGTAATAAACAATACAATTCTATACCTTCGTATCAAAATCGTTTAAATACTTTTAAACAAACAACCAAAACTCTTCATAATTCATATGTTCCATGTTGTAATCAATCTCATTATAGAACATCGATCATATGATTATCATTTTTTATATTCATGTAGGAAAAAAAATGGATTCAAACACAAACAAAAGAAGAATACAAAAAAAATCTCATTTATAATCTGTCAAAATATAACATTCATGACATGTCTAGCTATTATAGATAATTGTCTTATAATAATAGTGACACATGTTTTTGTATTCGTTCCATTCGTAAATTTGTTTTTTTTCTTATTAAAGAAAAAAAATAAAATAAATGTTTTATTCGTGTATATCATATTGTATTTGTTTTTATCGTTTACTAAATAAAAATTATCTATTTAAAATAAATATATATAAAATATTTGTTGAAAAGAAATTTTCAATTTTTCTCATTCTAAATACATATAACCTGCGTGTAAAAAGTCTTTGCACAATATCTCTATTCGATTTTCATTCACTTATTGGTTGCAGGAGAGAAATAAAAGTAGTCGGTTAGAACTAGAATCTGATGCTCTTTCTAAATATATGTTCAGATTGTTTTCTGACTGACAATTGATTCATTAAGACCAAATCTTTGATGGTAACCAAAACTGACGGCTGTACAAAACACTAGTTTCAAAGGTCTAGTAGTGGACTAGAACCAGAATTTGATGCTCTTTCTAAATATACCTTTAAAATTTTGCTTTGACTTACGAATAGGTAGCTGTAAGCAAATACCTGAATGAATAAAAAATGTCATTTGCACCACATAAAATAAGATTTTTATGGCAATTGTAATTTCTCTAAAAGATACTTTAGTATAATTTTCATTTCCTATTGTTGTAGAGAATTTAATGTTCTACAAGATCATAGGCTTCAATAAGCTAGAACTCAAAAGACTTAAAAGCTACAAACATTTTTCGAAATGCTACTTTTTACGTGACATGACGTTTTTTGAAATAATCTTTTTTTGCAAATTTCGATATTTAAAATGCAACAAATTCTAATGGTCTTTAACGATATGCAGGAAGCGAAGAAAATTGGGCATTTTGTAGAGCAAGCTGCGCTCTATAAAGTAGTATATAAGAAAACTTTCTTGTAATTTGAGTTGAGGTAGTTTTAATCAAAATATAACAATGAACTACATGAAAAATCCTGTACAAACGTCGTTTTTGGCTGCTATCAAATATTTGCTCTTAATAAATTAACTGTCAGTCAGAAAAAAAAATTCTGAATATATATTTAGAAAGAGCATCAAATTCTGATTCTACTTGACTACTTTTATTTCTTTCCTACAACCTATAAGTCGATGAAAATCGAATAGAGATGTTGTGCAAAGACTTTTTACACACAGATTATATATTTTTTCTTTAGACTCTTTATATATGAATTCTTGATTAATGCTTCATATAACATATTGTTGTCTTATCAACGTCTAAAACAATATGTACATATGCATAGATATAAATTCAGTTGATCTACTTATACAAATAACATTTGTATTGATTAGATCTTATTAGTAGAATATTATCTTGAAAAAATTACTTACATGTTTAATGTTATGACATATGAGAAATTAGTTTATATGTGTATTTCACAGACGAAACAAAACATTTAAGGATTACACCCACACCCTCTATTGACTTTAGCAATTGATAAGAATACATTAATGATTAATAAAAGATTTTTCTTTTTATAGGAAATTTTTTTCCTGTGTGGGTGTGGGTGTTGCAGAAAGGGAGACATATACTCACACCCACACCCACACCCTATTATGAAAGAAAATTGAGAAGAAAAAAAAATGAAATAAGCAGAATATATTAAGATAGTTTATGAAGACGAATATTGTTTTCCGTCATTGTGGCGAGAATATCGTTACCCACTTGAACAGCATGAAGAAGTGATGGATTGTATTGATCTTTTTTAATGATTTTCCACCTCCAGAAATATGTAGAAGTTCGAAGTTGTTTGGGTTCATCATCATCCATTCGTTACGTCTCACCGAGCAACATTGACTTCCATTGAATCCAGTCAGCGAATCGAGCTCAATTGACCAACGTCGTTCAAGTGTTTTCGATGAACATAGATCGAAACGCACTTATAAGAATAAGCCACCACGATCACGATTTCGACCTTGCTTAAGGATATCATCAGGTAGCATTATTCTTATTCCTTCATAGACTAAAAAAAGTTTACAACAGAAAACCACAAGCAGCCACGATCGGGTGTGGGTGTGAGTGTTTGTGTTAATCTCAGTCCATCCAAACCCACATCCTCAAGGATTAAAATAATAAATAATGAGGTGTTTGAGATACAATTCAATATAAAATGCGACATAATGTACTTGTTGTATCAGTTCACAGTTGAGAAATTGTCAAGATATAGTTCAACTAAGCATGTCGAGAATTTCTTAATCGAAGCACTTGTTAAATAAGGTCGAACATATGGCTTCCTGTCAAAGAGTAATTTTAATTTCTTCTGTAGATTTTTTATATTTGAGCTCGAAAAATACCCGACAATGACGTTCGTGTGAATTAATAAGTTGTTTATTCAAAAATTTCTTTTTTTTTTTCCTACAAAATGAATGTCGTAGATACAGCACAAAGAAAACCTAATATGTAAAATGTCTCTGTGACAGAAGTATCAAAGCCATAAACAAACAATATTCCAATAATCACATGTGTAATGAAAACTTTTTAGGTCTGTATTTCGTTCGATCCATTCACGTGTTATAAGTTTTTCATTTTTGACCTTGAATGGTTGCCTAATAAATACTTCTCTTAATGTCATCTTCATTTTACTGAGAAGTTGTGCTAAATCAGGAACAGATAACGAATAAATGTCGAGGTGTTTGATATAAGGAAATGAATGACAAATTGCATCGATATCATTTGAAGATAACAAACGAGACCTATTCTCGAACGTATTTTCAATCTTTAAATCAACAATATGAGGCCAGTAATGAAGAAAAAGGCAGCTGATATCAATACCAGATACTTCGAGCCGACGCAAACGAGGTAAACTGCGTAAAAATTCGATGTATTCGTAAGATGAATTGCTATTCCACCCGGGACCAATGATACATGTCATAATTTGCGATGTATCAAAACCGGCCATAAGATCTTTGAGCGTCGTAGGAAATGTAGTAGTAACTTCTGACAAGTACAACTCTTTAATATTGGTGTACCGGTGTAAGAACTGACATTTTAGATAGTAATCATTAATTGTTATACGATGAACATGAGAAAATGCTGGTTCTGACGCAGTTGATTCTGATACAAACATTTTCATCATCTCATGTGGTGGATAGACGATAATAGAAGAGGAATTTGAATAGAGCATTGAATACTCATTATCCTTCCAGCTTCGACTGTATGTAACAAACCATTTTTTCTCTTCGAGCCAAAATTTCGTGCGAAATGAGTCGAGATTGAATGATTGTTGTTTGAAGGCATTATGAAATTCAAGTTTAAACTCGAAATGTTTTATCTGTTGTAACACTCGTGCCCAGGCAAAACCATCAGCCATATTACAACTTGCATAGCGAACAATTACTGTCAAATAGGCGAGTCGTGGAAATGACAAAAGTAAAGTTACCATTTCTGTCCAAGTAATAGTTCGCAGTTCGATCTGTAATCGTTGCAAATACAATAAACATGGATGAATTATACCGAATTGCAAGTCTGAAGTCTTCAAGCTGCCTTCAAGAGTGTGAAGCATAGGTGCGACAGCAAGAAGATTTAATAAATTGATTGTTACATATTCTAAATGGAAATATTGGACAGAAGATGATATTGATGAATTTGGTGGACGAATTTCCACCTTGTAATCCTTAAAGTTAGTCATTTTGACAAAAAGATGTTGGAGTAACGGCGAAAGAAAGAGTAGTTCGCTAAGAGTAGCAGATGTCACCGATGAACATGTTGAAAAACTAGTATCGAACAAATTAATGGAGAACGTCGTGATGAGTGGTGGAAGTCGAGTTTTGAATAAGCACCACGTGTCATAGGTTATAAATGTTAAATTCAGCGAACGAAGGTTTGGAAATGTTGTATCAATGATGCTGAATCGCGAGTAGAAAATAGAGTTTTTTACATATGTCATCACACCATCTTCATCGAACAATGTCAAAGATACAATTTCAGAAGTCGAATAAAGCAGTTGGGTACAAATAAAATCAAATTGGCTCTTGCTCATCGATGTGTTCGCATCACTAAAGTTCAATTGAACGCGAGGATAGGCCAGAGAAATTGAATAAAGGCGTTTGTTGACGAAACATAAAGAAGAGAGAATATTAATTAATGGAACATTCTCTAGAATTTTATTGATTAATTCCACAGGCAATGTTGTCAGATAGTCCGTCATACTTGTTTTGATTATGTGACTGTTATTTCTCTATTTCACAAAAGTATATATATGCATGATTGAAAACAATAACCGTCCTCTTCGGGCTTCATTGAAATATTCGACGACTGTATCTGTCGTATTTTGTCAAGAAAATGCTTTCTTTCTCTCATTGTGTCATAGCTATTATTTAATAAATTCGTCTTCTTAATGCCACTTTCAACTCGGTCGACTAATAAAAGCAAACGATACTTTAATCAAGTTATGTTTTTCATTGAAATTAAATACCCGATCCAAAGGAATTTATTTCTGATGTGCTTCTTAACATATAGGGAAAAGAATGTGTCCTCATCTATTTTTTTTTATAACCCAAAGCTGTTACGTGCAAGTTCAATTCACCTGAATAGACATTAGAAGGTCATGACCGATGGGCGAATGCATATGTTATTTCATCAAACAAAGCTTGTTTGTTGACCCATGTAAAAAAAAAAGTAGGAAAATTTCATTTTTAAGTACTTTTCATATTAATAAAGTGAAAAAGTCACTTTTTGCTACTTTTTCACTTTTTAAAGTACTTATTAGTACTTCCTCTGTAGATAAAGTATTGAAAGTACTTTTCGATACTATTTGAAGTACTTAATAGCATTTTGGGCGTGGGTGTGAGTGTAGGTGTGAATGTGTGGTTGAAAGGAAAAGCACCGACACCTACACCCACACGCTTGGTACAATTAAATCATAATGAGTGGGACATCTTTGCATTTCATTTTATTATCCTTTAAAAGGTTATATTAAAAAAAATATAGCACAAGATACAATGTGAAAAGCTATACAATTTACAAAGAACGATTATAAAAAGATACGATAGAAAAAAAACGAATTCATCTTTTAGCAAAAAACAATCTTGTTCCTGGAACGACGAAATTTGTTCGTACAGAGCTTTCTTCATTTTGAAAATAAAAAGTGCAACTATACAGTAAGCGATCCTTAAGAAATTCTAGAGCTTTTCATTCTGCATCCTGTGCTATATTTTCTTTTTTTCAATACAACCTTTTAAAGGATAATAAAATGAAATGCAAAAATATCTCACTCATTATGATCTAATAATACCAAAGAGTTTGTAACAAAATCAGTTCTTATCGAAATTTTATTATTCTGATATCAGCTCAATAGTAAATCAAATAGTATAGAAAAATAAAGCGAAAGACACTCTATTTTTTCATAAAAAAGAAAAAGTTTGTTTTTGAAGCATTCTATACGAAAATAAGGTATGGGGATCAGTACTTTTGCCATACCCTGAGTATAAATTGATTTCATTCCGGTAATTTAGTTATTACCTATTTTTTTACGTTAAAGATATTTGATTACAGTTCAAAATATTTATTATATTTAATCAACAGACAAAAAGATTTCGTTTTCTAACTCAACTAAATAGATTTATCTTTTTTTGTATATAGAATTTAATCTATTTTTAGTTTTATATTGTAAAAGATAGAAATTCATCATATAGTGAAATATCAAAAATAGATTTTTCAGTTGTTCGTGAATCAATTCAAGAAATTAAAAATCGTGGTCAAAGTAGTACAAATAATATAACGAAGTTGTAAATTGATCTATCTTTATTACTAGTCTCGAATACTTAAAAAAAATATTCAAAATAAATTATATATTGAGCAGAAGATAATTCTGCATTGTTCATATATTAAATTTCCTGGTGTACTCAATTACTTGTGGATTTGCTTTTAATTCCTAATGAATAGAGTTTATTATATTTTCTTATTGATTTTATTTATTTTATTTGATATTGTTTCATTTTATGCTAAGTTTTTCCTTGTACATTTAATCAATCAACTTCAAATCATCGAGCAATTTCAGCAACTAATGTTCTATCAAAACTTTTTCAATATGAGTAATTAAAATCTCAATAAATCGTTCGTTGTTCAACTATTGTTTACGTCGATTTCATATAATATATCTATGTGATATGATATTCGAAGAAGTACGAACTGTACGTAAAATAAAAATTTTCTAAACAATTTTAATAAACATTAATAAAAAAATAAAAATGTCCTAGAAACTTCTGATTTGATAATTATTTTGCTAATAATGAAAAATTGTCGATGCACTTCTTGTTTAATTAAGCCGACATATAATTTTATATACATTTAAACATTGTGATTTATTTTTAAATAGTTTCGATTTTCACATTAGTTTTTTTTTTTTTTTCGAATGGATCAATTACTTTCGATATCTATTCGAGAGACAATACACTACCGATTCTTGTATTAATAGGTCAATTACGAGCAATCGATCGATTTATTTGAACTTTACTAACATAAACCAGAGAGATACTTAATTTTTTTCTACTTATTAGAAGAATCTTTAATGTTTTCAGAAACTTTCTTCCATCTTACATAAAATAATTTGAGAAAGATTATATTAAAAATGCATTTCTGAAAATAGAAACATTACATAGGTCTACAGATAGGAATAGAATAGCTTTTACTATTATGTTTTGTTGCAAAGACTTATATTTATACCAATTTTAACATCTTTCTCTAATATTTTCTAATCACTAATTCGATAGAACTTTTATAGTAGTATTATTTTATTCATTTCTTTAATTGTTAAGTTGTTTTGCTTTTATAATATGTATAGCTTTATTTTAGATCAAAAACTTGAAACAATTCTAAATACTTTTGCTCAGTGATTAATTTATGATAAAACTCTACATCTTCTTAATTATTTATTTCTTCATTTTATACACAATGAATTGAAACAGTTGTTGAATAGTTCTTATTGATTGAACAATTTCTTACATGAGTCTTAGCATATTCGTGAGACATTGACAGATATTATTTCTTTGTCTTGGTATTCTCATTATGTTAATAATTGATGATCAAAAAATAAATAAATATTTCTCACCAAAATATTCAACATTGTTCTTGTAAGCATCACAAAGGCGAAAAAGGACAGGGGCGCATTTGGTCATAAATCAACCCATAGGAATTTTTTTAAGGAAACCCTTACTATCTTATATCAAATGAAAAATCTCATTGAGATGAGCATTTTTAGTGACGGCACCAACTTTTCTTTCACGAGTGAATAAAAAGTTTCAGTTTGATCAATATTTGACGTCTTTGGGCCTAAATGGCTTTTATGATCGATATGATATAGTTCACCTACCCATATACTAACAAGAAGAAAAAAAGATTTTCTTTACATCATTTAGTAGGCTATATGGCCCTTTAGCACCACTAAAAGTATCAAGGCTTTCGCTTCAGTCCTTCTGACTTTATAGTGGAAATATGATCCTGAAAGGTCTTGAAAAACCGTATTAAGACTATCAGAAGCGACCATGGTAGATATTCTTGTTCTTCAACGGCAAGAACAAACATCATCATTTTTTATCATAAAGAGCTTTTTGTATTACCTACAAAATTTACTTATTACAATTGAAAAACATTTTGAGGAAGACACCTGCTGGAGACGCAGATTGCCATTGGAGTGCCGATTTTGCCTAAAAGTCATCAGTATTTCAAGTATTCGCCTTCGAATTCTATTTAAAAGAAAAATTCAACGTTAGATTCATGTTCAGCATTAAAAACTGAGTCGATCTGTGTATGTTTCAAAACAATCCGACAACTTTTATTTTCGTCGAAAAATTCAGCTGGGTCCTCCTCAAGGACGGGTCGAAAAAAAATTCAGTCGAAACCCAATTTTATCTGTAAGAAACAAGTTCTCGACATTTAATATATTATTATAACCCTTAAAAGAATATATATCTATACGGATAAAATTCTGTTTAGACTCAATTAATTTTTCGACCCATCTCTGAGCAGGACCCCAGCTGATTTTTTTCGATGGAAATAAAAGTTGTCGGATTGTGGGTGTGGTTGTGGCTGTGGGAGGGTGTGGTTGTGACTGTGGGTGTGGCTGTGTGGATGTGGGTGTTAGTCTTCCCTTCATTCATACCCACACCCACCCACACCCCACACCCGCATCACACACAGTGTGTTGGTAGTGTTTCTGGCTATCGGAGGTGTAGGCATGCGTTATCTCTGGTGCGTTGCTATGTAGCTGTTTATTTTCGGTGTGAATGAGGGCAAGATCTCTATTCCAACCACACCGCATGCCCACGTCTACAGTACATTCGAGTGCTGGATCATCAATCGATGCTACACCTAAATAAACAAAGTGACAAGTCTAGCAAGATCAAAATCATGATCATGGAAACTGATTTCTCTCACTCTCTCTCTAATAAGATTTTCAAATGACAAAAAATTATGTGTCATTGAATTCTTTCCTATTCAATTTTATTCGGTCGACTATGGTTGCAAGCTGCTGCACGATGACGAAATAAAAAGAGTAATGGTTTACTTTCGTTCGAATCATAGAATCCAAAAAAAACAACAGGTGAATATTCGATGAGAAAAATCAAAATAAATTGAATCTGAACTATGCACGAGAGAGTATATGTGTATAAGTGGCTTCATGAACTTCAAAGTTTTCTACTGTCCTAAAATGCATGAAGCCAACATTTGCATTGTTGCTTGTTTTTGAATGATTTCAAGAACAAAAACAAATACTGCATTCGATGCAAGCATTGCATAGACGAAAAGTATTGCGACGTTGATAGAAAAGGTATCTACTAACTAGAAAGGATATTCGGATTTAAGGTCATTTTTGACTGAGTATTTGTAACAGTCATAGTTTGAACTTTTTCACGTCTGCTCAGACAACAATACAACCAACTATTTTCACCATAAAAGATTTGTGAAGACGCTTAACAAGGCAAGTTTTTTTAGATAAAAACGACTTTTTTATGCATGGCGTATGCCAAAAATTTTGTGGGAAAACTTTTTGGACGTTTTTCACACATAAAAGTTATCTTTTTAAGTATCTTCATGCATCTTTTATTATGAAAGTAGCCGGTTCTGATGTTTTCTGAATGGACGTGTAAACGCGGAAACGGAAGCTACAATTACAACGTTTAAATACGTCTTTAGAAGTTCTTGTCTGTTCAGGTAGTATTATCTACAGGTAAATCATGTTATTGATCCTCTTGTGTCTTTTCTTTCTCGTCTGCTCTAAAGTCTAGTCGTCTATACATATGTTCCGTTTATCTTGCGTACATCTGTAGTTTATTAGTTTCTTTTCAAGAAAATTAAAGAAATAAAGTTAGATTAAACCTTAACACTATTCACCTGTTTCCGATAGATAAGAAAAATTTCTGCTTCTTCATTAAAGTGTATTCTGCACTTAATATTCAAGCAAGAGTTATTCGAAAATTTGATCAAATGAAAGATGATGAATATCTTTCTGTATTTCTTTTTTGTGCTGTCACCACTACTTTTTCTTGTATATCCTGGTGTATACAAGCAGCTAGTCTTTAGAAGAGATTACAAAAAAAAAAGAAAGAAAACAAACAAAAACAGCCCTTATCAAAATTTTATTATTATGATACTAGCTGAAAAACGTTGAAATATCGCTGAAAAAGCTTGTTAGCACAATCTCTTTGAGGCTGAAATGTGAAATTCACATAGGTTTCTTACTCTCATTAAACTAGTACAAAATGCGTAAATTGAAAATCCCTTGTAGACTATAGTTGTTTTCCAAGATAATCGATCACCACAGTAAGAATCTGTCTCATTCACTTCTGCATTTCGAACAGAATTTTTTTCTTTCTTTACGGGTATCCGCACTTTTGTTTGAATCGTTGCTATTCGTTCGTTATTTTTCTTTTTCATATTTCGTGTTCTATTTAACATTGTTATTATTATAAACATTGAATTAAATGGCAAATAAGGCTGTTGTAAAATATTCGTTAAATTTACAGCAGCAGATCTTAACACACTATTATATATCTCGATCAAATCACGCTTTTGATGTTTATTATATAACAATCGTAGCAAGTCAACCCACGCCTACCCATCATTGTTGACATCTTGAATATAAATTTTTATCTCCGCAAAAATCAAAAGCTGCACTATTTAAAACGTTCACAAACGTATTCTAGCCATTCAATTTTCGGCTAAGGCTTTGCAATATTCCAGAATTTTCTACAATAGTCTAAGTCATGCCGTTAATGTTAAAGTCGTTCATCGTCTTTTTCTGTTGCTAAGAAACTCTAGTAAAGAAGTCAGATGCTGGGTGTCCTAGATTGTAAAAGGCTGTAATGAGGACGGGAGAGGGCTGAAAAACTTCGACTTAAAACTTGTACTCACTATTTCCTTCAAAAATATACGTAATTTGCACAAAATAGAGCGTTGTTTTTTTTCTATCTTTCCATATATCTATATTCTATAGGATACATTGGGCATCGCACTGATGTGAGTCCGAGTGATAGAAGGCAATTTTTGATAAGCGCATAAATAGTTGGTATTAAGGCAGTCCAATACACTAAAAAGCTACTTTTTGCACAGGTTTCCGCATTCACTCTTTCATATGGAGTGGCGTCGAGAGCTCTGAGGTACTTGAAAGATATTTCTTTTTAAAAAACTTTGTTTCCCAGAGACAAAAATGACTTTCAAAATACGTAGTTTTGATTCAAAAATAGTTTCTTAGAGCGTTTTGAGTACGCTGATTTCGAATATAACAATAGACAGGTTTTTTTGAGAACATTTTAAACGGATTTATTGAAGTTCAGTCTTACAAAAACGACGGTAACCAGACCATAATCATAAACATAGTTTTAGGTATATTGTAACCCCGCAGTTTCACATAATTGGGGACAAAATAGAAACGATACTCAAAAAAAGAAGAGATATGTGCTCAGAGTCTGTAAATTTTATTGAATCGTCGTGTCATCCAAAAATGGTTGACGGACACATCATTCGATGAAATTTTCCGTGTTAATCCCAAATATGTCCTTGTTTTTGTCTCAAAGCGCTTCTGTAATAAAGAAAACACAGAAAAACTTAAGAAGGCAAGTTTTCTTTTTACAAAATCTGCATCTCAGTCCAGAAGCATTTCCACTCCTTTGCACTAACTAAGCGTACGTCTTAGATATACAAAACAAACGCTTAGCGTAAAAAGAATAGTTATTTCGTCTGAAGAAAAGGTGAAAAGACGAAAACAATTTTTCTATAAATTGATAGAGCAGAAGTTTTCATTTCAGAAGAAATATGATTTATTGTTCAGCTCTTTTTACTATGCGCAAAAAAAGTAATGTCTTTCTCTAATTATTCTCTAACGGTACTAGAATTTGACCTCTTTTGCGACTTAGTTTTTCAATGAATTTAGCCGTTG
The DNA here is from genome assembly GCA_905250075.1 of Rotaria sp. Silwood1. NCBI lineage: Eukaryota > Metazoa > Rotifera > Eurotatoria > Philodinida > Philodinidae > Rotaria > Rotaria sp. Silwood1. Next base: position 175,744 of record CAJNOP010000229.1, read on the forward strand.
AAACAGAGTTTTTCTTACCAAAAACACTGGTCGTTAATTAAAGTGTGTAGGTTGCTATTCGAATCTCGAAAAATTTCACTCTTATTTATTCACGTAATGTTCACGTTATTGCTCGCTGTGCTAAGGCAGAAAGATCAGAAGCACCGTGACTTCTATATACAGTGTAACTTAGAATACACATCCAATGTCAGATTTTATTTGGAAAATTTTGTAAAATAATTAACAATTCATAATAAAATATTAAACGACTCGAAATTTGATTTTAGATTCAGATCGTCCACCTACGATAACTCTTAGGTCAACTTTCATAGAAAATATTAGAAATTATTGTGCCCACTATACCCAACAGTTGTAAAGTATAGTATTCGCACTCAATGAGACCATTTGAAAAGTTGGTTTTTCATTTAAACCAACTCATCGAGTTTTACATCAGTACCTCATTGGCTTAAAATATAAAAAGGATTTTGTTTTCTAACTTTATAGATTAAGAAATCGATTATGAATTTGAATAAAATACTATTGTCGATATTCTTAATTGCTCCAACGATCGATGTTTGTAGAACGGTCAGTACTAAATTGCCAGCACTTTATTACGGGAATCAAGGTTGGGCTATGAGAGAAATTGAATATATTTCATCATGGATCGGTATACGTCCAATAGTAATATTACTTTTTACTGATTGGTGTAATACATCAATGAATAATTTATTCAACTATCAGCTGAATAATATATGGAATAATCAGAGTATTCCAGTGATTACATGGGAATTATTTGGTTGTGGTGGTAGTAGTCAATCGGGTATAATGCAACTTGTTCGGAATAATACATATGACACATACATAAACCAATTTGGAGATCGTTTGAAATTGTGGTTAGCCGGAAATGATGGTGTTTTAGGTAGCAATGATGATCGAAGGGCATATCTTCGATTAGGTATGATATCCATTCCAAAACTTGTAACTTGTGTCTTTCAAGATAGGAAACAGTATAATTATCATGATATGTGTATTTCATTAATCATTGGAAATTTGAAAGATTGGTGATTTCATTGAGTAAGCCATCCCAATCATCAATGAACTCTCAATTACGCTCGTCAGTGATAGTTCGTTTGGTCGTTTGAAAAGTGACCAGGTTAAATAGTAGACTTGAGTAGATGTCAATCAGTAGTTTATGTCGAAAAATACTTGAGAAAGCGGCGTCTCTAGCTGTCTTTCCTTCATGTCTCAGGAATTAGGATTCACTTAGAAATGTCGGAACACAATACATCTACAAAATAATCCTTGATGCTCATGTCAACAAAAAGAGAAACCTAAATAACTAGGTAAAACTATATAAGTTTTGATTAAATATTTCCTTATCAAAATATTGAAATAAATACAAGAACAAGTAGCGAGAAAATGTATAATTTTATTGCGTTACATACACATTTGTAAGTATTTCAAAATATCTTACACTTTAAGGCTCACACTAAAATTCAAAATTTCTTTCATATCCATTCGGACGTACATGTGCGGCTCCATTTGTGAGTGGAAAGCTTAGGCTGTTGGTAGTTTCCGTCCGAATTCTAGATGGCTTAGTTTTTGTATGGCTACTATTGTGTCGTGAGTTATCACTTCATACGTAAGATCTGAATGTCTCTCGATATGTAACTGATGATGACTTTCTATTGCATAAAAACATTTGATTATGTCTTCGTCAAATATTTTACTTTATTCGGATGCATGCTGGTAGCGATGTAAGCAAATTGAGAAGTTGGCGACAGTAGCTAAAAATACAATGTGGACGTGGTTAATACGGATGTCGGTGTGGATAAGCGCACGTGCTGCTACTGTGAGTGTAGGCATGGTTCTGTATCAGTGTCTTCCATTCACTTAAAATAGTCACACTCCATAGTCACGTCCAAAAATAGTCCAAATTTTTTTACTAGAAACTGGGCAAGGACAGTATATTTCCTTGGTATTTTCATCAGGTTTGTACTAGTTTATGCAAAAGTGTCTGCTTGAAACGTGAAACTTTCAGGGTTTGTAATGCTTGGACAATCGAACGTTTTAGTATATTGGATTTGAGATTATATACTGGCATCTAGAAATGGAAACGATCACATTTTTTTTAATAATCTGTGAATCGCATTCTCTGATACCAACGTACTTTTCTCAAATTCAATTCTTCTAAAGTGGCCACCGTCCCAATCTCTACAAATCCTGAATGTTTCATGCTTTCCGATGACCTTTTCACCTAGCTTGAACTCAATGAAGAGATGAGTACCTATCGATTTTCACTACCGGTATAGGAAGTTGCGGAACTACAACCAAATGATTTTTTCCATCGATTCCTACGAATTTCTGCAAAAGTACCATCTGGAAATCTAAAACCTTCAAGACATGTAGAGACTGGAACGAAACTCATTTTGAAATAATCAGATTTTGGAAAACATACGGATATCAAGGAATGCGATTTACCCGTTGATAACTTATGAAAATCTGACCATTCGCGTTTCTAGATGCCACCATATTTTCTTAAATCTAATTATATTAAAATGGTGACCAACTCACACTCAACAAAGCATGAAAGCTTCGCATTTCAAGGAGATAATTTTTCTATAAATTCGTACAAACTTGGTGGAAATACTTTCTTAAAAGAATATTCCTAATTCAATTAACTGATTCAAAATGCTGTTGATTGATTTCCATGAAATAGATTCAAATAAAAACTTTTTATTGCATGCTTATAGCTCATGAAATGAATGGAAATTGGTATCCGTGGTCAATGGGTTCAACTCCGCAAGATTTCATTTCGGCATGGCATCATATACATGATATATTCACAAACAAAAGTTTAGATTCGACGAGACTTCAATGGATTTGGTGTGTGGGTAATGTTGATGTTGGTAGTTACACAGCCGAAAATTATTGGGTCGGAGAAAATTATGTTGATTGGATGGGAATTGACGGATACAATTTTGGTACAAGTCAAAGTTGGAGTTCATGGTTAAATCCAAATCAAATTTTCGACAATATGATCACATGATTACAAAATTTATCATCAAGAAAACCAATATGTATAAATGAATATGCATCAACAAGTGTTCGTACGGGAAATATCTCCAACATAACAGCAAAACATGATTGGTTACAACAATTTTGTACATATATGAATAATAAACAAATTAAAATCGCTTCCTACTTTAACACAGATAAAGAAACAGATTGGGCAATTTTCGGTGGAATTCGTGGCGATAGTATGTGGACTAATAATAGTGTCTATACTGCATATCGAGATTGCTTTCAATCGAATGATTGGATACTAGTAAATAGTACAAATCCAAGACTTATTAGTGATGAAGAATTCTCTGGTACAGGTAAGAAGAATTGAACAGCACAAAATCAGAAATTGAAACGCAACAAAAGAATTTTTTTTGAAAAACTTGTGAAAAGATACAAGATTTATTCTATCACGATTGTTTAAGAAAACTGTCAAGTGATCGTTAGCGTTTACATCGATACTCTGTTGATAAAAACTGTAGGATTCGAAAAGATCTATAAACAATCCTCTACGTTAACTGCTTGCTCGATTTGTAAAAGCTTCATTGATGAGAAGAAGCACTAGAACGAAGATAGAAGTGCTAGAGCAAAAACTTGATCATAATACCTGGCGCAAAAGTACCAAACAACGTAATGATTCATCATTACAAACGAAAAAGATTCTTATCGTAATACTCTGTTTTGGAAAAAAACTCTTCTGCATTTCTCTATTCCTCTCAAATTTCTTGCATATTTTTTAGAAAACTTAGCAGATGATTACAATAGCTTTTAGTACAATTGCTGCTGGATGGAAATATGAAACATAATCGAGCTGATCTATTTCTTCATGCTATTTACTTTTTAATGTGTATGAATAGTGCTAAAACAAAGAATTCAAATACAATTAGAAGAAAAAACGCGAAGATTTTAATGTCTTATCCATTCTAAAGAGGAGCAATGTATTCGTTAACGGAGTTTCTGCAATCTGTTCAAAAGACAAATATTAGCGATTGAGATTGATTTCTATGTTTACTCTAACTGTGAGAAGCACATCAATCGCTCGACTTATTCTAGACTTAATTCGGAAAAATAACAAAGATTTCAGTTCAATCACTTCAAAAATATTATTGTACAACACGATAGAGCCACTTTAATCATAATAGAGAAACCTATTCACGTCTGTCGTGATCTATAGGATAGGCTAAAAAAAAAAGAGACTAAACTTTACATTTGTTGCCATTCGTTTCAATATCCATTAACTATTGCGTTTCAAAAAATGTTTAGGGCAGCTACCGTCGAATGTAACAGGGACAAGTATAAGACTTATTTCGTGAACACATAAGAATCCTTGTGCCATCAATAATATATACAAATTTGAAATAGTATAAACAATTCAACTTCAATAAATGGTTTGCATGAAAAATTTTGGTCCGTTCAATCATTTTTGATTGAAGTGGAAACAAATGACAGACTCCGATATATTTTTTTTACTAGCAGAGTTACTAGATAATATTACAGAGAAGGTGAGTTCTCTAATTCGTCAGATTCCAATCAAAAAGTACCATTTTTCGGTTCTAGGACTTTTCGTTGCAGGACAAATCGTTGCGGACAAATCGTTGCAGACAAATCGTTGCAAGGACATTTCGTTGCAGGACAAATCGTTGTAGGAAAATTAGTCGCGGACATATTGTTGCGGACAAATCGTTGCGGACAAAACGTTGCGGACAAATAGTTGCATGGACAAAACGTTGCAAGGACAAAACGTTGCAGGACAAAACGTTGTAGGGACAAAACGTTGTAAGGACAAAACGTTGTAGGGACAAAACGTTGCAGGACAAAACGTTGTAGGGACAAATAGTCGCATGGACAAAATCTTGCAATCGTCAAATTTTGTATTCTACAATAATAGATAAGAAATTCAGTTTTCATTTTCCAATATGTCAACTATTCCATTCTTTTGAAATATTTATTATTCTAGAAGTATAACAACGAATCAACAAATCATTGTCTACAAAAATTTAGTAAATAATTTTTTTTTTATTATGTAATAACTGTGATCCTAAGATCCTAACAGTACCAGAAATGAGAAGAGAGAGAGAGAAAAAAAAAGTGAAATAAAACGTACACAGAACATATAAAAAGAAGGAAGGGTTCTACATATAAAAATGCAGAGGAAAGAAACTTAGTAAATAATTTTTAAACTATTACATTGGCACTGACATTTTTCAAATATTGATCAAGTTGATTCTTATCATAGATATTGACAACACGTACCATTCTTTCATTAAGTTTTCGATAAATTGTTTTTTTCATTTTTAGTTCATGTCCTTGATTAATTCTTTCAATATCAATTTCAAACTTTGATTGCTCTCGACGAATTTTATCAGCAAGTTTTGCTGTTGAAGGATGAGCATTGGATACACGATTAGCGAATCCGTTGTGCCAACCTTCTACTGAATTATTGGATCTAGGAAGATTGTTGATAACACGTTCATATACATTCCATAATTCATAATTAAATTTTGGTTTCTTTCTTCCGGCTCCTGCAAAAATACATTTTGAGCAAATTGTATGAAACTAAATAATGTTTACCTCGTTTTTTCTTCTCACCAATCCATGTTTTTTCAAAGTATTCGAGGAGAGTATCACCATCATCGTCGAAATTATCAGCAACTAGATTAAATGCTTCTACCACATCAACAACTGGAACAAAAGGTAGAGAAAGTAGTTTTCTCACATTTAAACGAAAATTTTCATCATCTTGATATTTTTTTGATAAGCCATTGTCTTGGATATGACGCCAAACGCATTGCCCAAAGTGAAAAAGACAGCCTAAAGTTTCGATTCAATATTATTAAAATACATACATTCGAGAAATAGTTTACCCCTATGTATTGCATTAGGAAAAAAATCTTTAATTGCTTTGATTGTGCCTGATTCATAATCACTAAGTATTGATTCAGGCGCAAAATCATCCACTTCCAAAAGTTTTTGAAAGAACTTCGTATAATCAGCCGCACTTTTGCCAATTAATAACACATAAACAAGTGGAATGATCGTCGACGTCAATAATGCATGTACTGTAAATAATTGATAAAAATCGTTTGGACACACCTAGGTAAACAATAATGATGAACTACAGAAAAATTCAATTTATACAAACTTTGAATGTCCCGTCTACAAACCAATGCTTGCATTCTTTCAATAAAGATAAATTGGTTCTTGTGGTAAAAATAATCATATCATTATCTTCATATAATATAAATTTTTCTCCACGATCTGTTTTTCTTAAATTGTCAGGTAAACGACTATTTGGATCAGAATATGGTGATGAACGTTGTCGTCGAATACTTCTCATTAATGAATCATCCTTTGGCAAATTGCTAACTGCATTTAAAGGCAACGATCGCATTGAAGAATGCAAGATTGAGCTTGAAGCTTCGTCGGATGTTGCTGCTTTAATTTTGATTTCGGTTTTAAGTTCAAGTGCTGGAATGCGTTCTGGATTTGGAGGATGAGAATGTTTGGTTGGTTCCGACAAAAATGAATCCATAGTAAGATTTGTATGACATCGAGCTTAAAAGAAAGTTGTAGTTATTTAAATCAATTTAGCATTACTCGTACGATTAATTTACCTTTGCAATCACGATCTTGACATCGAAAAATACATTTTATTGTTGTTTGTCGTTCTAATGTATAAATAAAGCCATCATATACCACTAAAGGTTTTCCCTTTTGTGAGAACATTTTTTTAATATGTGACATATCCTGTATTTGTTAAAGGATGCTTGACTATGTGCAGTCCTGTTGTCTCAAATATATATATATGTCGCAGGTTAATCTCGAATTGGCCTAGTCCAATCCGAGATTCGCCTAATTTTGATCAGGCCAGTTTAAGATTGATCTGGTCAAAGATTGACCTGCGATACATATATCTTCTGATAAAAATTAAAATTCGATCAAATTTTAAATTTGCCTAGTCAAAAAGTTTCACTGAACTTTAATTTTGACGACAACATATAAAGCTCATATTCTGAAGATTAAATTCATTTTCTGATATACAAATATACAGCAAATTATAGACTATTACCACGTTTTGTCCGTACGACTATTTGTCCCTACAACGTTTTGTCCGTGCAACTATTTGTCCCTACAACGTTTTGTCCGTGCAACTATTTGTCCCTCGACGTTTTGTCCATGCGACGACTTTTTTACAACGTTTTGTCCGTAACGATTTGTCCGCAACAATATGTCCGCGACTAATTTTCCTACAACGATTTGTCCTGCAACGAAATGTCCTTGCAACGATTTGTCTGCAACGATTTGTCCGCAACGATTTGTCTTGCAACAAAAAGTCCGGTCACCCCATTTTTCCTCACTGAGAAATTTCTCAGAGAAGTAGACCTGAACAACTTACAGAAGAAGCTCACCTTTCTCTAACATCTGTTCTTTTGGGGAGGTTTTGCCACTAGTTTCTATTGTTCATTGTTTCAATGTTGAGAACACCAGCTCCACAAGCATTTGTTCTACTAATTTCTTCCAGAATCTATGCAGATACATACGACTTTTTCGATGAGCGCAAACATTTGTTATTGAGGAACACACGACTCTATATCACCAGATAAAAATCGTGCAGAGTTTCGTCACCCATCGATATATCTCAGGATCTTTATTTCCTTGATTTCTAACACTATAAAAAATTCCGGATTTTGCAAACCCAAAAAAGCGTTCATGAATGTGTGACAAACGATAAATCGTTTTTAATTAGATTGGCATGCAACAGAAGTTTTAACCATTTTTGTGTAGTGAAATATTTATCGTTCTAGTATCGTATACGACAAGTACAACGACAAGAACAACCACTTCGACTAGCATTTTATCGACTAGTACAACGTTAAGTACTGCGAAATACTCTTTATTCTGAAAATTCAGATGATTTGCATATTGTTTTGTCTTAGGTACAACATCAAGTACTCTGGCGACGGCTGGACTAACTATACAAACAAGTACGAAATTTTTACAAAAAAAATACTTGACAGAAGCTCTCAGAAAAATTTATGCAGTTGATCCACCATCTAAGTATTGTAGAATATGGAAGGAAAAATCAATATTATTGTTGTTAATTGTTTGCTAAAATTATCTGTTTCAGAGACACCAAAATCCTATAGGTAGAACTCTTCAAGAAGAATAAAACAGTTGGATTCTTTCGGACTGAATTTAAATACGAATTTGCTTTCGGAAACGCTCTAGCTATGCTATAAATCTGATTATTTGATTTTTTCGTGTTTGCAATTCTAGCGACAACAATAGGATCATCTATAATGGCATATTCTACCTCGATTTCTGCAGCAACTATAGTTGGATGTGCCAATAAATATTGCAACATTTTGCAAATAGTTATTTGCATTATCGTGACCTATCTAAATAATTGAAACTTCCTGTCGCTTTTACACATTTTCCTAACTTTTCATTTTCGCGTGTAATCTGACTACTTTCCATCGTCTAATAAACTTGAGTTGACAACTAACTGTTATAAAACAAACTTGGATAATCACTGGGTACCATTATGTCTACAAAACAGGGTGTGAGTGTGCGTATAGATCAATGGAAGGCCTACACCCATATTCACATTGCACATCCACACTCTCGGACGCCATACTTTGGTTTCGACTATATTACAAGCTATCTTTCGTAAAAATTGCGTTGAATAGGTTGAGTTCGTCAGACTTTTACTAGGTTGAACAAACAAGAAGTGCTCTGAAATATCATGTTTCTCTTTAAAATAAAGTCTAAAGTTGCACGTGAACTCTGAATAATTCATGCTTCAACTGTTTCTTTCTTGTCTAGGGCATTGAGCCTAGAGGAACAGGACAAAGTTGTATCGAATTCTTTTATATTGTGTTGAGAAACTGGAAAAAACACGCTTGCACCATCACAGCCGTGCAACAATACGGAAAATTATTGTTATAAATAAGAGCAAGCTGTGCTGCTGAAATATTGAACGCAAAAGTGAGCACTCATCGAAATCATGCATGGTGTTGCCGTGAACAATGTATGTTAGAGAACTACTTTCCAAGTCCAAGCAACCAGTGTGCCAACACTTTTGAATGAATACCGAGAAGCGAAAATTGTTCCAGACACGTTCAGTCAGTCGAAAATCGTTTTGTTTGCCGACAGAGAAGAAAAAATTGAAAATGTCAAGGTCATACCCAAGTGTGCGATATGAATCAAAGGGTGTGGGTGTGGGTGTAGCGTGAGTGTTCTCTTCATAGCCACAGCCACACCCACACGCACATCCACACCCTCAAGTCTTGATTTTTTCAGATGATACTTTATTGCATATTCGTACTTCATCATATCGTTAGTGAAAAGTAAATCGATTCTTTTGAAAAATCTCGACCTATTCAGAAAGATATGGAGAGGAGAACAAAGTATATGCCGTTGTATCCAATCTAAACGTTTTGAAACTCGATTCCAGAGAGTCATCTATACTCTGCATGGCTCGAAAGTCCAATACGCTCATTAGAATCAAACTTTGATATCAATCATTTAAGATTATAACTAAAGCCTTTTTTAATTTTTTCTCTTTTTCATCACTTACGGTCTACAGGAGTTGCAAGTCCAGTATACTCACTAGCATCAAATTTTGATTCCAATCATTGAAGATTATATCTAAAGCCTTTTTAATTTATTCTTTTTTTTTTTGAAAACCTATATAAAAAGCATTTGAAGCATTTGATAAAAAAAGCACTTTCTAATCTCTAACATTAAAACATGCTTCAAATCATCATTCTAGTTTTGTCTCTTGCTCTTGCAAATGTTGTTGTTGGAGACGATCTTGAATCCGACGAACCCAAGTGTGAAGCAAACTATGGTACGAATGGCCCCGAATTCCCATGTAGTGGTAGTTTATCCACAGATGACAGATGTAACAATACTTTCCTTAATATTTTTGACACACCATTCTACGATTGTTCAAATGTAAATATCTTTTGGGATGCTCCAAGGAATAATTTGACACTCACTATTGAAGCAGCAAATTATACAAATTTAAAACAACCGTTTGCAGTCTCATTAAGCAGTAGATTGGGCTTAGTACCAGTCTACAGAATTTATTCAAATGGACAAGAAGTCTTGATATCAAAAACAGAGGAAAAACAAAGTGTACACACATCTGATGAAAATTATCAAGTTGTGCTGAAATTTAAAGGGCCACAGCGATTTCAACTTTATGGAACATTCATCGAGTATCAAGTTACACCAATTAATACGAGTGTTTCATAAAAAATGTTTCGAGTTCGTCGACGAATAACTTCGGGAAAAGAAAAATACTCGCCATTATTATATTAATATATTAATTATTCTTTGTCATCATTTTTTTCTGTTTTGAAGGAATGATGGAATAAAATAAGAAATTGATGATAGTCTCTGTTTTTCTATCAATATTGTCATAGGTTAGTTCGTTCTTCTTTAGACAAACAGTGTGAAGTATTTTCAATTGTAATCAAATATTGAAGAAGGGTGTGGGTGTGGGTTGTGGGCGTGGGTATGGGGTGTGCGTGTGAGTACGGGCACAAATGAGGAGACGATAGCATGCTCACACCCACACCCCACACCCACCCCCACACCCACATCCATACCCTATCTCACACCCACACCCCACACCCACACCCACATCCATACCCTATCCCACACCCACACCCACATCCACACCCATACCCACAACCACACCTACACCCCACACCCAGCCACACCCGCACCCACACCTACACCCACCCACCCACACCGCACTCACACCCACACTCACACCCTCTTCTTGCAAATGATGACATAGATCATCGAAACGTCGAACTATTGTCTTTCTTTTGTGAAAAAATATCTTGAATAATGTTCTAGAAAGCCGCTGTTATCTTATCATTTATTAGAGAGACACTTTACTTTGCTTTACTCGTTAAAGCAAAGATAAAGTGTCACCCCTAATTTCCAACTTCTTAGAAATTTTTTCCAACAATGTATCAAGTATTACTCATAGTCTCTTTACATCAATCTGTTTCTATATATCGCAACATTTTCTCTGCTTAAAATTTTCGCCTTAACTTTGATACTAGCTTTTGTCGCTCTTCAGTGGTTGCTAAATATGACCAGTGAAATGTTCACAATTATGCCGGCGAATGACACCACAGTTCCTCCAATACAATCGACGCCAATGGGGTCCACTGCTAAAGTAATCTCGACTTTGCGCAGTGCTCTTTTGAAGTCGTCCTACGATTACCAACAATCGAAATCCTTGTCTAGTGGCCAGATAGCAGCATTCGTCCTCATCCCTATAGTTGTCATTTTCTGTATTATCGGGATCTGCTGCGCTTCAAAGAACACGCCGAAAAAGATTGAACCAACTGGTCATTGGGAAATTGATGCGGTTCCTCGATGGGTCCCTCATTGAGACAAAACAGCATTCGCTATTTCGATGCTCGAATGACTTCAAAAGTCATTATTATATTCAAGACAAAAGTTTGTCAACCGCTTCGAGCACTTTTTTGAGGAATATAGTGCTCTTTCCATTCAATCTGAATGTATGCATTCGCCCTTTGAAATAAAATGTTTACAAACCTATAGTTATTAGCTCATTTACTTGGGTGCATAATGTGATCGATGTGAAGCTAGCACGACGACCAATCATAATAGACTCCGAAGTGACCAATCGGAATCATTTCATGTTTTACCACACAACATCCATCGAATACAGTTCGAAACTTCCTTAGCAACCAAATGTAAAATCCATAATATTCACCCATTTACTTCCTCACTACCCATAACAGGATAGAAAATATATCGAACACGCTCCCCATACAAATCCGAGTACCTCCCTTACCATTCAATACAGCAATTAACGACATTCAAAACGATCGCTGCGGATTCACCTTCCATTGTAAAAAGAAGATGAGAACACTAATCGATAGAGAATTTAGTTCTGTACATCTCACATAGAGAGATTCGATTTTGAACTGGGGTGAAAATCCGAGAAAAAAGACTCTGGACCCCCAAGAATCGGGGTTAGCGATATTAAAATCGCTCACTAGGGGCTCATTATCCATTGCAAAAAGAGGATGAGTATACCAGTAGATAGAGAATTTAATTCTCTAGAACACGATGCATCTCACATAGAGGGATTCGATTTTGAACTGGGGTGAAAATCCGAAAAAAAGGATCCGATACCCCGAGAAAACCTATATCAACGATATTAAAATCGTTCACTGTGTACTCATCTTGCATTGCGAAAAGAGGATGAGTATACCAATAGATAGAGAATTTAATTCTCTACAACACGATGTGTCTCACGTAGAGAGGTTCGATTTTGAATTGGGATCAAAATCCGAAAAAAAAGACTGTGAACCATCAAGAACCGACGATAGCGATATTAAAATCGCACCCTGTGGGCTCATCTTCTATTGCAAAAAGAGGATGAGTATACCAATCGATAGAGAATTTAATTCTTTACAGAACGATGTATCTCACATAGATAGATTTGATTTTGAACTGGGGTCAAAATCTGAAGAAACAGACTCTGGTCCACCAAGAACGGGGTTAGCGATATTAAAATCGCTCACTGTGGCCTCATCCTCCATTGCAAAAAGAGGATGAGAATACCAATCCATAGAGAACGCATGCGACAAATTACCAGAGTCTTTTTCTACTATTTAGACAACATTGAAAAATTCATTCCGTCCACAAGGAATACATCAGCTTCTAGAGAATCAACTGCCCTAATCAATGCTATATTCCCTCTCTAGCGGAAATGTATATTCACTCCCCAGGTATGGGCCATAATATCCCATATCCGAAGATGAAATATACTAATCTCGTCTATTTTTTCCTTTCCGTGCCTCCACGAAAATCGATACTCTCCATAAGCAATGCACTATATTGTAGAGAATTAAATTCTCTATCGATTGCTCTACTGATCTTCTTTTTGCAATGCAAGATGAGTTCACAGCCAGCGATTTTAATATCGGTAATCCCGGTTTTTCGGGATGCGGGGTTTTTTTGGAATTTTAACCCCATTTGAAAACCGAATTCCTCTAAATGGGATTCATCATTTTGTAGAGAATTAAATTCTCTATCGATTGGTGCACTCTTCCTCTTTTTGCAATGGAAGACGAGCCCACAGCGAGCAGGTGTGGGTGTGGATGGGTGTGGGTGTGAGTGCGGGTGTTGGTATGAGGAGAAGAACTATTCTCACACTCACACCCACAATCACATCCGCATCGCACACCCACACTCACACCCAACCACACCCACACTCACACCCCACACCCACCCACACCCACACCCCTCACCACCCACATCCACACCCACTCCCCAGGCAGGGATAAGAATGGTAAAATGGTATTAAAATGTCTTCAAATGTACATAATTATAATGATGTAAAACTGTCACAAAAAATGCCTCAAAATGCTTTTTATGTGGTGCATTAAAATGACTTTTCTGTGACACATTAAAATGACTATCTTTGACTAAGTGAAAATTGTATATGAAACAGCGAAATAATGTCTATAAAACAGACCATTTTTTGGCATTTTTTGTGACCGTTTTACATCATTATTTTCGTTTTTTTTCTCATGGTATTAATGGTTCAGTTTATGTAAAAAAACTCATTTTAATCCGCATGTCTCCCTTTAATGTTTTACATTAGTACTTTTCAGATGTTGCTAGTCAATTAATCGATTCTATTCAAAAATATAATTAAATTAACGTTACATTAATATTTATTCATCTATTTATCTATTTATTATTTCAAAACTTTCTGAAGAACTTTCTCTTTGCTCACTGCAATCATACTTACATTAAGATTAATCATAAATTTTTCAATATACATGTTGTGGTCGAAATTAATATTCGGTCATATTTTAAATTTAGCCAGAAAAAATTGAAATTCTTCTTTTAATGAAAATGAAAAGCTAAAGAAAAACAAATAGTTAAAGTAGTGACAAGTTTTAATTCAAAAAAATTATTAAAAAATATTATAAGAGTGTGAGGACAATGAGGTCCTTGTAGTAGAGTCAGTTTATATTTATTTCAATTTAATTCATGCGTAAATTAAATTATCGGTAATTTAAATTTAAGATAAGTGTACACTAGCTTTCTTAATAACTTATATATAAAAATAACTTTAAACTATTATAACTTATATTTAAAATAAAGTTATAGTTTTTTTCAGAATTTAAATTTAAAAATAAATGTTAATTCTCAATATTTATTTTTAAAAATGAATTTAGTTTAAAACAGCTTAAATTTCATTTTAAATTTAAAGTATGAGAAAAGTACAACTTTATTTTAAATATAAATTATGATAGTTTAAAGTTACTTTTATATATAAATTATTCAGAAAACTAGTTTACATTTATTTTAAATTTAAATTATCGATAGTTTAATTTACGGATAAATTAAATTGAAATAAATATGAACTGACACTACTACAAGCCCCCACTGCCCTCACACTTTTATAATATTTGTTAATAATTTTTTTGACTTTAAAGCTTGTCACTACTTTAACTATTTGTTTTTCTTTAGCTTTTCATTTTCATTAAAAGAAGAATTTCAACTTTGTCCAATCAAAATAAAAACTTTATTTCTGACTAGCATTATGTTTGACAAAATCAAAATTTAAATTTTGTCTGCCCAATTTTTAAATGTTCATTTTGAGTTGACAAATTTTAAGTTTGACTGAATATTAATTTTGATCACAACATACACATCTGTCTATTATTTCTTTTTCTAACAGTGAAACAAAATGATAAGATGTCAATATTATCGGATGATTAAGCTACGTGTTTTTATTTTCTGTTCCACTGTTAGGAAAAAAATAGATAAATGTGTAAATAGAAAAACGTATAACTAACCTGAATGTGAATATGAACGTAGTGAAGAAAGAGAAAGTTCTTCAAAAAGTATTGAAATAATAAGTAGATAAATAGGTGAATAAATATTAATGTAACATTAATTTAATCATATTTTTGAATAGAATCGATTAATTGACTAACAAAAAGAAAATTTAAATAATCATCAACATTTTTAATATCGTTCATTGACATTTCTGATTAGCTCTCAATTATATAAATTTACTTCTTCTTTCTTTACTTTTCATAGTTGTTAAGCAATAGTTGACCAAGTCCTTACAAATTTCAAGTCATCGTTTTCACTTCAAGGGTTAGTTGCTCAAACTGTTCTCCTTACATCTCATTGCCTGCTATTTCTTTAGTTTAATGCTAGCTCTACTTTATAAATCTTATCATCATCGCATTAGAGAAGATTGATCCATTCGAAAGTAAACTAGAACTAGCTCAGATTGAAAGGAAAGCTTGAAAAATATTTTAAATATCTACATTTCCTATGTATGTATCTGTTCTGATGAATATTTCGCTACTCAGTACTTTCTAGTACAATCAATTGTTCGTGATTCTACATAAGATCTTTCGTACATTTGTGCATCATATAAAGCAAAAATAATACAACAAATAATTTCAACAGAAAGTTTAATTATTTAAACTCGTTCGACAAAAAAAAATATAATAATTTCTCCAGCATATGTCATGTATAATATTTAACAAGAAGTCAATTACTAATCCATTTAAACACTAAATCCGATTTGCTTATATTTCAAAACTATGATGGAAATTGTATTTTAATGATCAAGATTTATCTGCTGTTTATGTTACTCTAACAGATGTCGTCTCAAAAAATAGTAGAAAATACGAAACAATTGATCAAACTCGAACTGTCACTATTAATGTGTCAATCAATAAGCTGAAATCAGTGCCGTATAAGGCTTTTTTCCCTGTTAATTCTCTTACCCCCTCAATAACCAAGTCAAACCAATTTACGGTATTAAATAAGGCATATAATATAATGCGACATTTAGAGTGAGATTGATTTCAAAATCTTCAGAATTATCATATTGTTGATCAGTCCGAACACCGTCTACATACTATAATGTGTTCGAAAGAGGTCTTGTCCCTTGCAGTACAATGTATCATTCTTTTATGAATAATGTGTCATTATTTTTGCAATATTGCATTTCGCGAATATTTTCAATTCATTCTGATACCGTTCACCTCACAAAAAATCTAAGGAATATCAGGCACCTAAGATCGATAGTTTTCAATTAAATATTCTTCTCAACTCTAATCTACATTACTGACTCATTCAAGATTAGAGATGTTGTATATTTGAAAATTTTTTTTATTTGTTCAAAACGTAAGAAGAATTATGATTGCCTTCAGTTATCTTCGAGAAATGAAACGATTCAATGCTGCTTTCCCTTTATATATGTCTTTAATTTCTTCTCAGGAGACAATGACCAAGAGCGACCAATTAAAACCAACCAATCATAAACTATTGAATATAGAGAGCGCTCATGGTGACGAAAACGATTATTATAAAGAAATGAATGATATATATAACTGCTGTCTATATTTTATGCAGATACATACAATGAGATGAAAACGGCTGTATTTAAGTGAAATTTTTAAAATAAAAACATTATGTCTTTAATATCTGGAGAAAAATTCGTGGAAATAAAACGCTTCAGTATCTATTATTAAGCGTCATATATCTAATACGATAGTCAATCCAGTAACTGAAATCATCAAACGAGGAGAATTAACAGTCGAAGAAAAATCGAATATGCGATTTATTCAAATTGACCTTTGATCGAACGGTACAAGGACATTTCATTGTGCGAACGAAATGTATATCCTATGCATACGATTATTATAGATTGTCTTGCCTAGATAAATGAATATTAGTCTAAAATGTACGCGCAGTCGCTTTCTTTCTCTCTCCCTGGATTCTTTTTTCTTTCATGTAATCAGATATATCTGTTAATACATATCATCATCCTTTGTTTTCTTCCCTGTATATATATATATCGATGTTTTCATGTAAACAAGCCATTCAGTTTCTGATCACCATCACTTAACGCACATATATTTTTCTTATTCTTTTTATCTTTTCATCTTTAACTTTAAATAATACCATAATGGCTCCTAAACGAAAAAATAATTCCGGAAAAGGTTCTTCAATAACAATGAAACAACATCGACTTACTAAACGAGTTATTGGTACTATGGAACCTCATAACAAAAACAAGTCTCAGATAGCTACACAAGAAAAAAAACAATTACAATCGAAGAAAAAACAAGGTAAAAAATGTGTTGCTAATGAAAATACAGAAAATCAATTAGATAGTATTATGGAAGGTGAGTTATCACTCCTTGTCTTTTCTATAAAGTATTAATCCAACGAGACATATTTGTAGATACATCAAAAGATCCGAAATCAATGAGCGTTGATTCTAATGATTTTAATCCTACTGATCCAGAATTATCAACTTCTGGTTCTTATTGTTCCAATACAAGTAATACAGGTATTCAAGTTAAAACATCATCAACAGCTAACTTTCATATCGAGGACGATGATGATGATACTGATGAATTTCAAGCAATGTTCATGTCTAATGCATTTGCATCTAAAACTCGTCCAGATTATGCTTCAACACCATTAGTTCGATCTCAACATCACTCGCAGTAAGTCTATTATTGGGTTTCAGAAGAGTTCCCTAAAGAATGAGAATTTTGCTCTATAAGAAATATTGAATACATAAAGGTCCAAAAATTCAAATCGATGACTAGAAGAGTTTAATAAACAGCTTGACACTTTTACATTAATGCATAAATGTATTTCCTATGTTTGTAATTTAGATCTAATATGTGTGCAAGTGCTAAGTCTCTCGTATCGCGTCAAATCAAAAACAGAACACGTGGTCCATTATCAACAAACACCGTTGACAATCAATTAAAAATGTCGAATACACCTTCACGAAATATTAATACATCTACCAATCCATGTACCAATACAGATTCATCACCATTAACTCAAGTACCAAATGGTAGTCAAGCTTCACCTAGCACCAATTATGCAACAAATAATAATGCTATATTAGAAACATTTGTTGAATATCGAACATTAAAACGTGAACTACAACGTGCATTGAATTTGAATGAAAGATGGAAAGCTGATTATCAAATTTTGGTACGTCGCATGCAAAGACTTCAGAACAGCTCATTTCGTAAGTCTGTTGTTTTTTCGTAGCATCATTTCTTTTCTTTTCTTTTTTTTTTGTAGCGCGGCCTAATGTTGATGGACGAGCTTTTCTCGAACAATTACTTGATTCAATTAGATCCAGTGAACATGATGAAGATAATCGTTCATCAAATCAATTAGCTAATGACATTGGATTACCTGAAACAACTCTTTTATCGTTTTCCAACGCTGAACCACAAAAAACTGCACTACGAATATTTAACGCTCTTTTTCCTACTAATCAAAACAAACAATCTTTAATTAATGTTACTAATTTAAATGTTAACCATCCTACATTACTAGAAAATATTCTAGGTAAGCTTTTTATATTCAATCTTTGATTGGACCCTTGTTAAAATTTATATCATTTTAAATTTTTATGAAATAACTTGTGAATTTTTCCGTTATAGTATTTGCTCGACGTTGCTCACCCGGTTCTGGTTATTCAATGGCAATGTTAAAAGAAGCTGTAGGAAATTCAATTCGATGTGCTCGACACAAGATCAAGATGGAACAAAGTCGAATAGTTGCAGCAGCAGCCGTCCAACAAGTCGACCCAAATCATGAGAACGGTATGATGGACTAATATGTCGAAATCATTACGATTTGAAAGGTACCTTTGATTCATTTTTTTCAGTTCATTGTTCTATTTGATTGTTTTTTAGAAACAATACTATCCAGTACAACTTCACTTCACAAATAGTGTACTTTATCTGGTTAATCAAATATGTATGTGTTTATATTTTCTTTGTCAAACTTTTCTTCAGTTCTCTTTTTGTCAAAAATTTGCTTTGATTTTTTTTACTATTTGTGATGTTGATTTTTTGTTATGTAAGTCATGATCCAATAACTCGGTTGTTTTTGTATATATTTATTTCATATTGTAAATATATAATGTTGTGTGATACTATTATATTTTTTTGCACGTATGTGTGTTAATGAAACTGATTTGAAGAACAAAAACCATTAATAACGAAATAAATAAATGTATTATGAAAAATAAATAGTTGTTGTTTATTTATACAGACTTTTTCTTACATAAAAACTGTTATGAGATGTGCATTAATTATAGACAGATGGTAGCACATTTTAAATGTCAATAGGTACATTTACCATTTTAATTAAAGCGGTTATTTTTTCATGTCTTAATTCCTTTTGATCATTCTAAGTCAATAAGTACGTACTTCTCTTTCTGACTCATGTATCAAACTGTTAGTCCAGGTCTCGTTGAGAATATTTATCGGTTTTCTTTTCGCTTGCACATAAACTAAATATTATTTTCAAATAAAACTTGATACGTGTTAATTTATTGAAGTTTATACAAATCTCTTTGCTCATCTGATACATTGGATATTAATCTACTACGACTGACAGCCGAAACATAATAAAATGTCTTCGACAAGAAAAAGATTATCACGCTTAAATCAACGAATATCACATGCATATAGTCGACAAGCAGCTTTACATGCTGTAATTGATGTTTTTAAGTGAGTTCTTTTGGATTAAATTGATATAACATTAGAACGACTTTCGAATATTAGTTATGCCGGTGCACATGTTTCGGTACCGACATCATCATCATTATCTACTATAACTAGTACTCCATCTGCATCTTCTTCATTACTTTTATCAACATCACCATTACCACCAACTGTTTCAACCGACAAGAAGTCTTGTATCTCTTCATCATCATCTTTATCGTCATTATCAGATTATTGTGACAACGATGATAATGATTCTCTATGTTCTATTGATGCTGAAATATTCAATTCAATCAACATAGAAAGTTCAGAAAATGTTTTCACAAACTTTTCTATCGATTCTGATTTTGACAATCCTTCAACACCTTTCAGTTCAAAAGAAATATCTGTATTACTGATTGAATTGCGATGTCGGCATTCCTTAACCAAGTCCTGTATGACACATATTTGTCAACTTTTACAACTATTGCAAGTGCCGAATGCTCCACTTAGTTTTGATAGTGTTGAGTCTCAAGTTCTTTGTGCTTATCAATCAACAACTTTTCCCACACAAAGCATCGTATGTCCCTCTTGTTATCAAAGATCTTCGAATTTAAAACGATGTACACATACACATGGTTGCGCATCACAATACTCTTTCATTCGTTCACCAACTATTAACTATACTCTTGCTCTTGAGCCACAAGTGCGTTCGATTCTTGAAAAAAATCAAATTGTTTTTCCAAGACTCAATCATGATTCTATTTCGGATATAACTAATGGACAAGTTTATAAAAAGTTACTCAAGAAAGAAAAAACACCATTTGTAACCTTGTTGATGAACTCTGATGGTGGTTTAATTAAAACAATTTCAAAATCAATATGGTTAACGAGCTTTGTAGTAAATGAATTACCTCGAGCAGTACGGTTTCTTCCAGAAAATACGATTCTTGGAATGATTTCTACAGGAAGCACGAAACCGAAAAAAGAGGAAATGTCGTCTATTATGCAGGATCTAGTGAATGAACTTCACCATTTAGAAAATGGAATTTCCATACTGTTTCCGTCGGTTGAATCAAATAATTCAGAACAGATTGTCAAGATATACTTACTTGGTTGTGTTTGTGACAAACCTGCAACATCGTTGTTACTTAATCATATAGAATGTACTGGATTTTTCGGATGTACATATTGTACTATTAAAGGTAATGTTATACGAAAAGTTGGGCGAGATATCTCTTATTTGTTAAAGATTAAAAGTACTTATCTATCAAATCTTTTATATAAAAGAGAACAGCTAAATATTAAATTCCCTTTGTAAATTTTTTATGTAATCAGACAAGACTTTCTTTTATCATCTGATTCATTCTTTTGATTTTATTTTTACTAACTACAGGTAAATCGGTAGACGTTAGAAATACTACAATTCGTTCATTTGCTTTTGATCCAAGTAAGAAAGTAATAATACGATCGAAAAAAACCTATGATAATTCAATTACAATTATTGAGAATGTAAGTTAGTTTTTATACGTAATTATTTTTGAAAGATATATTTAGGGCTACAAATTGCCTGACTCAACTAAAACTCTCTCCAAAGCAGCAGCTATTGATTATTTGCAAGGTGTCAGAGGGCCCTGTCTGCTTCGACATTTCAAATATTTTAATATTTACAGTTCGTTTCTTTGCGACACTCTTCATAATTTATATTTAGGAGCAACGGTAGTCTCATTTTTTAAAACTTTTTAAAAATTACCGCGGTATTTTATATAGGCAAAGATGTTGAAACTTCTTTTGTCAAAACCATCTGGCACGGCTGGTATATCAGATGCTATGACTGTATATAATAAAATAGATCATATTGCTGAAATTATCAATTCAATATCATATCCGTCAACAACGTACCGACAACCAAGAGATATTCGTCTGTTTAGAAAATTCAAAGGAAATGAATTTAGAATTATTTTGTTGTTTGGTTATTCGTGAGTTTCACATATATTTAAACATATTTTACTTTTACTTTTCATGTAGAGTATTTGAAGATTTTCTTGATCAAGAACGTTATGCTCATCTAAAAGCGTTAGCTTTTATTGCACATATAGTTGAGGCGCAATACCTCTCTCGCGATACTCATAAAGATGTCGAATACTTATCGTCATATTTTGATAAAAAATTTGCATTTCTTTATACGGTGAGCAATATCTTTTGTTTTATTTTTTTCGATAAGTTTTTCAATGCAGGATAGGCATGTTGTACCCGTAATCCATTCAATTCGCCATTTTTATTCATGTATTCGAGATTATGGACCGATGTTCAATTATTCAACATTTTCATTCGAATCTACGATGGGTTTGTTTTTAAGATTCCTTTTTCACATATAGAACTTTTATTATTTGAGTAGCATCATTCTCTAGAACCATACATGGTGGATCAGCACCAACAACTGAATTAATTAAAAACATTGACTTATATCGTCAATCATCAATTTGTATCTCCTCCTCGTCATTTCCAACCAAAGGAAAAGAATATGTTTCTCGAATTTGCTCTTCACCACGTCAAATTACTTCTAATTATAAAGATGATCTAGCAAATATTAAATTACATAAAAAACTCACATCACCACCATCTAATTTCTTTTGTCAATGGCCCAATCTATCTCAAGCCAACATTTTCTTTTACAAAACATTATTTATTAATGATTTACGTTTTAGCGCTGATGATTTTACAACAATACGACATTCTAATGATGCTTGTGTCTTGTATAAATCAAAAAACAATTCTTCTTCACTTGGTTTCATATTGTGCATAGTTCATTCCATCGATAAAAATGAGATTTCTCTATTTTTAAATAAGGTGAAACTTATTTCAGCAGCCGATACCGCCAACATTGAAGGAAGAGATTTTATATGTAATAATATTTTAAAGGGTGTCGTTGTAGATGGTTCTACAACCGTTATTAAACCATCTCAAATACTACAAAAGCTCGCCTTTCGGCCAGTATTCAACGATAATCAACCAGTATCAAAAACTTTTGTCTTCTGTCGATATCCTAACTTGAAAGAATGCTGTTAACTTATTCTATTATGAAATAAAATATACCTTTATAATCGATTGCTAACGTCATCTAATAAGTTTCTAAAACTCAATATAGTTTTAAATCACCTTAGTATTTAAAAAAATAGAAACTATACTTAATAAATGGTCAAAATGATTTATTCATAAATCATAATGCGTTTTAATGAGCATTTTTACATTATTCGCCTGAAAGTGAGCGTTTTAATGGTCGAAATGGTATAGATACGAAGATTAATGCATTTTAATGACCAATTTTTCATTTTTCACCTGACAGGGTCGCATCCCACACCACCCACACCCACACCCACACCCTAGTTCCATCATCACCCTTATCGTTTGATTTCCTCACACACACATCTTCACATACATACATCCAACCTCACACCATTCCACCATATACTAGCATGTCACATTCACATATTTCATCCTCACCCACACTCTCAAACGAGAAAAATAAATAAACAAGATCGGAAAAAAGTTTTTATTATTTAATATGTTGATTAATTACACCATAGTAGAGATGAGAACATTAGTTACTGTTATATGTATTAGAGACCACTTAGTTTAATTTGATATAGAATAATAACTTGGCGGAGGATATTCGGCATGCATAATTGTTTCCGGATAGTAAGAAAGAGAATTAGGCCACAAATTGGTTGTGTCATTTAGCTGATGTTCATTTGGTTTTGTATTGGATTCAGTTCCTATTGTAATGGGTATACTGACATCGAAATTTGTAAACATGCCTTCAGCTTTAACATCAAATTCTAGAAAGTAATTAATATGTACGTTAGTCGTATGATGAAAACCGCCACTAAATGCATATGATGGAGCTATATGTGTAAGTGGAATAACTAATGAAAATTTTTGCATGATGTGCTCCTCTTTTGTGTTAACAATTGTGGGCAGAATTGTTTCAACGATTTTTTCTTTTTTCGTATTACTCTCAATTCGACAGTGCTGAATCAAAGTTAAATAAATTTGTTTCAATAAGGTTTTTTCCGGATTTTCAATTTCTAAAGTTCCTGTAATCATCTCACCGAGTACATAACCTAATTTGTTTATATTGCCTTTCAGAGTAACATGTTTTCGATTATGATTACCAAATATAGATGACGTTAAAAACTGAGGATTATTCAATAGATTGACATATGGAAACACTGTCAACCAGAGAATTTCATTGGTGTTTCGTTTGTACCAAGGTTTATCGATAACAAATTTTAAAGAATATCGAACATGTGGATATTTGCGCGGTTCATTGATTGTAGGTGGAAGTTGAGGTGGCAATGGAATTTCAAATTGCCATGAATGCTGTCCACAATGATAAACTAATTCTTTTTCTCTTAATCCTGGACTTTCCAAGATTTTTTTTTCTAAAAAAAAAGATATTGTATGATAATCAGTTACTGTATGTGTTGAACCGTTTGATTCGTGAACAGTACGAGTTGTTGTATAACCAGTTTCGCCTTTCAATACAATAAATATTTCGTCGACTTTGACTTGTCCTTCTTTGATATTAACATTGGCTGTTCCTGATACTAATTCACCCGCATAAAAGAATGGATTCGTTCGATCAAGATTAAGGGTAACATGGACACTATTACTAGAGCCCATTTTCGTTTGAAAATCTATCTAAAGAAAAGTTGATAGAATAAATTTCAGTCACAAAACAAAGAAAACAGTGAACAAGAAAAAAAACAATTCATCTTTTATATTTCTAGTCTTAGTAGATCATGTGGTAACAACATAGTCAACAATTCTAAACTTGTATAAGTTTTGTTATAATTTTATTTCTCTGCATAATTCCTGTCAAAAGAATTTTAGAACAAAATATTTGCTCACTTGCTTGTTTCTTCAAGAATAACAAATGACATTTAAAAGCACTGGTAGAAATCAAAATTTTCTTACTCTCGCATAATTGGAACTCATAAAATTTATATCGATTATAGCTCGAGAATATTATGAAAACTTCGAAAGACCTTTCAAATAATTACTTTAAATCGAACACATGTGCCTATGTTTCCAGACAACGTGTTTGTTAATTTTTGGCTTTCTTGGAAGTATTTCATCTGAATAGAGAATCGTTTCTTTTTTTTGAATAAATTTTTAATGCTAAATTCCAAGCATGGGGACCGAAATGATTTGTTGCTAAAAGGAAATGATGAATTTGTTGAAATAGTTAAAAATTGATTTGAAAAATGAAGAAAAACTTCTCTCACTAACTTTCATAAGCTCATTATGAACGTGCTAAAAATTACCAACATGGATAGTTTTGCAGGAGCTCCTTTTCGCCGTAAAAGGCATTTGGGTCAAAAGAATTATTTTTTTAAGAAGAAAGCAACAAATTACAAAACGAATATGTAAATGCATCATGAGAAGACTAAAAGAATGTGGAACCATATATTTTCTAAGTTACGTTTCATTACATAAGCTGATGAATTAATAAAAGTTCGATCTTTTAGTTTTGGATGAAAATAATGAAGATACAAAAGAAAATGTAAGTGAAAGTTTTTATTCTAACTAATTTTCTTAGGTTTTTCAACGATTGATTCATGACTGAAGAGAAAAATCACATAAAAAATTTTTACGCTCATTTTCGGGAAGAACATACGATTCTGAATCTTGTTGTATCTTATTAGTTGTTACTCATTGCTTTCATGTGACCAGTTAATGAGTCAATATTTTGTGCGTAGTTTGTTTGGATAAGAATTAGTCATCAACGACATAATATCCTCGTTGGTAACCTTGATTAATAAAAAAAACACTACAAACAAAGATAGTTGTCTTCTCGATATGAGTAATGGTGATAGAGATGCGTTATTTAACAATAACTGTAAAAGAATAGACGATGTACGATATCAACTAATAAAAACTACGCCTTCTCTCTCTGGTACTCTCATTGGCATGAATGATACATAGAACGTGACTACTTTTTCTAAGATAATGGAATATCTCGAAACCATCCTAAATTAGCTTGTCCACCATTCTTTGTTTTCGAATTCAGCCTATTTTCCTCAATCATTTGATCTAAGTACCTAAATCAAACCATTATTACGGAATAGAAAGTGATATATCAATTCAATTTATTTCTTTGCGAGGATCAAAGACAAACTATTTAAATCAATAACTACTTGCTATAATGTAATAATAACTTTCTTACTACTTTTCTGGAGGATTAAGTAAAAGAAAGATGAAGAAATATGTCCCAAAATATATATAGAAAAAAAAAAGGAATTTCTTTGTGATTAGCAAGAGTAGCTACATCGTGTTTCACATTTTAATCCTGGAGGTATTGTGCTAACAGTTTTTCACTGAATATTCGTTAAAAAAAAGTCTTATATGAACATTTGTAGTTTCTATTAACTCTTTTTAACTCGTGTGTTTGATCTACTATGTTTTTATTTTTTATCAAAATTTTTCTCAACAAGTTATTTTAAAATACTTTGTAATACTATACTTCGCGTTGCTTTGTTTCTTTTACGTCATCGAGTCTTTCAATGCTATATTATTAGTTGGCAAAAACAAAAAGAAAATCATTATAATAACGTTGTACATTAACGTTTGTATCTATACAATAGAAGGCTCAAGTCACTCGAAGTAGTTTAAACTACGAATTAAGTACACTTGAAGTAGATAAAAGTAACTTCAAGTCCAAAAATACGCCATTTCCTTCCTTGTGATATGAGCTATTTTTAATAATAACAGACTCAGAGGAAATTGTCATATCGATTCAAATGTCATCGAAATAACCGAATTTCTTTACTTGAATGCATAATCATATATTATTGTATCGTTCTATTTGTTCGTTCTCTTCTGCGTACTATGCAATGTAATCATGTAAGAAAGAATAGTAGCAACAAGGGTCAGTAGAAAAAAAGTAATTAAATAATCGAAACAAAGTGCTCAATGTTTGTTAAACGAGCACAATTCCATTAATTTTTGTCATAGCTGAGAAAACGAATTTTCAAAGAGGGCCGTAGTTTTGTTGACAAATGTGTTCCGTCTCTGTCATCTACCTTCAGTAGAACAACATCAAATTGCGCTTTCAAAAATAAAAAGGTTCAAAGGTGTATCAAACACTGTAACAACGGTACCATTTTATAAAATTTATCAATATTCCTCTTAAGAAAATGTGTAATAATTGATGAACATGATCGAAACGTTCGTAGTTAAGTCTCTTTGTGTCAGAGTTCTCGTTCTGGGACGTTCCATTCTAAAGGATCGAAAATATATCCTAAACTGCGTTTTCTAGAATTTTTCATACATACATCGAGGTATTTATACATCTTTTCCTACCTTTTTATGTGAGCCTGTTGTGTATTCTCTCTTCATAGAAACGAAGCATGAAAGTGACACGTCTAATCATGGTTGTGCACGTTAGAGTTTTATTTTTGTCGTAACGATGTAAACTTATAGAAGAAAGAATCTTTGGCTCGAATGAAGACGCTCTTCATAAACACTGCATTCTAAAATAACAACAATCGTCGTTTTAATATATTTCTTCTTGTTTAGAAGAAAAGAGAAAAAAACCTTCATTCGTATCGCTTTCTGTTTTCTTCGAAGCATTAAGAAACAAATATCTGATTCACACTACTAAAGTTATTTTGTGCCGCGACACTCCTCATACCAACCAGTCAACGTGACAAGACTATGTTGACGAAGAAAGACAAGATGTCGACAATCTGAGCCACGCTATTTTCTTTTCCTCTCGATGACGAACACGGCCTGTTGCTACTCTATCATCGACTATTCTGATGTCGTTCTTTTTCTCTAGGAAAAAAGTTTTGTTCTAGACATCTGCATCGTCACAACATAGTCAAGACTTCAACATATAAAGTCACGAGTTTGACACAAAAATAAAAAAGCTGCAAATTTTACCTCAGGTTCATCAATCAATACATGATAGTTCAGAAAAGTGGTAATAAATTTTGTAAAATGACACCCTCGATATAGTGTTTGATACTTTTTGGAAGAATCACTATTAAGATTGATCGAAGAGTCTCTTCAAAAATTTTCTACATTAGAATCTCGCGGAAATCAGTTGTATGAATTCGATTCTGATGCTTTACAGCTTTCGTTCAACGAACTGCATCCAATTAATAAATAGCTCCAAAGCATGAAATAGAGCAAAATTGTTGACATTAAGACTCAACAGGTTCATATTCAGTTTCGAACTATTGAAAACTTTCTCTGATCTGAACTCATCTGTTCGAACAGTTCGATTCCTGAAACTGAGCTGTTGGGAAAATGTTCTTCTAGATACCAAAACCATTGTTCTCTAAATAGAAACGCCGTTTTCAAAACTAAACAAAATTTTTCGAACAACTCAGTTCTAAGAACTAATCTGTTTCAACAGTTCAATATCTTATTAGATATGAACTAGTGAGTTGAAGCTGCTCTGCCGATAGTTGACACTTTGAAACAAAAATAAAACCAGACAAACATATTTCTGGAGCCTTTCATTAGTTCAATGGAGTTCGGAAAGAAAGCTTGTGGAGATATCTCATTTAGTTCAATATAAATTATGGTATAGAACAAAATTATGTTCATAAAAGTTTTCATATCATACCATTACAAGTGACTTTTGAAGTCTTGTTTTCAAGAGTTCCTCAGCGAAAAATGTTTGACGTTATTTCGGACTATTCAGTCTAGATAGAGATTCTTTTGAGAAACTTAAATCTTGTCAGAATATCTTTCTAGCTATGCTATCAAGGAGCAAAATCGAAAAACGAACTGCTTTAGGTTGTTCGCATCAGTACTACATATACACTTATTTTCCTTTGATCATTCAGTAATTTTTTTTTCTACCTTACGTATTGTCATTAAGGTTTGTCTTTCATCGTTACCTTTGTGGTAGAAAGAGAGAAGAAGGAGCAAAAAGAAACAACGTAAGTTAAAGAAAGAGGAAAAGACGTAAAAAAGAATGAAGAAAGAACACGAAGTAGAGAAAAAAAAATTACATTCAATAATGTTTTCAAAAGGAACAAGAAGCAACTGTGTCAGAGTTGTTTTTCAGATTCATCAACTAATATTTACATTAATGAAAACTATCTTACACTTGATAAATAACAATATATTTTCTTCATATATCAAGTTGACAAAAATTTCAATCAGATACGCTGTTGATAGTCTTGAAATCATTGACGTTGTCATTTCCTTAGAAATTGATATAACTTTTGCACAAATCAAGAAATCTACTAGAAATTCGACCTCTGTTTCTTTGAAAAATGCAATAGAATAGAATTTACAAGACTGTCTATGGAAGCAGACTTTTAGAGAGTGGCCATAGTGACTCATACAGTAAAGTAGATCGACAAAAACCAGTAGAAATCGAAAAACAAAAATTCACAATCGTTGAAAATTGACAGTTCTCCTTTTGACATTCATTTTTCTCATATCTTGAAGATCAAACATCGAAAACTATGAAAATTTTGAGTAGGAAAAATTATTGATTTGTATATTTTTCAGCTTGCTCTTATTTCATACCCATAGATATTTTCAATCTGAACTTTTATGGCTGATTAGATTGAGCTGAGATTATCATGTGAGAATAACAATGCTATCCATTCAAGATATAATATACTCGGTGGCTAAGAGATTTCAGAAGTTTTGATGTCAAAAGCTTCGAATTCGACACATACAACAAATTCAAAAATCATACTTTACTTGATTCTAAAAAAAATTTCAAAGTCCTGAGACACGCAAAACAGCGATATTTCTATTGGCCCTTACGTCGAAAACATCAAAATGAATCTGAATAAGGCCGTACAAAATCAAGGCAACATCGTATCTAGACACGGAGAATGTTTTCAAGCGTAATTACAACATGTTTCACTTATTCATTCTCAAAAAAGAGAATCGCAATGCGTCAATATTTGCTCACGTCATGTTATAAAATATACATCAAGGTTTGTGTATGTAGCAGTTAGAAAAAACTTGACTTATTATCATTGCGAAGTATGAGTACGAGTACGGGCGGGTGTAATATGCGTGTAGGTTTGGATCTTCTTGTCACCCGCACTACATCCACATATATAACGAGACCATTTTTCTGTTTAGTTTTAACTAGTCTTACAATAGCTCAATCGAATGATGATAAAATTGATTATTTTCCGATAAATTTTGTTTTCAAATCTTAAATTTTATTCTTATTTCATTGATTTATAGTCACTAATTAATTAGAAAGATCGACAATATGTGATTTATCTTTTGAGTATGTACGAATGGAATGTCTACGTACGTGAGTTCTACATTTAAATGGAACAATTGAATAGAATTCAAATATTTAATAATATTTATTTAATTTATTTTCATTAATTTGCTGCTAAAGCATTTTTGACAACCCTTGCAAAAATCTTTCTCTTCATTTTTTTAAATAAATGTTTTTTTTTATCAATTCAGATGAAACTCAAAATGACTAACCAAATACACCTTCTTTTACGTCGAACCAATTCAAAAGAAGTAGGATTTCGATATACATCATCGGATGAAAATTTGGCTAAACAAGGAACTTTTTTCATACATCAGTCACAGCAAACATCAATAAAGAATAACTAAATAAATTGTACTCAAAATCATTTGTGTCTTATAGAATGATTCATTAATAGAATCATCGTATTACTTATTGAATTTATCAACTCATTCACAAACAATAAATGTTTTCAGTCAAACTGTAACTACATCGAATTTTTGTAAATCTATTTAGTTTATCTAAATTATGTGTTATTATTGATAAAATTGAGTTTTTTCATCATTCGGTAGCAAAATCAGATAAAAGTATGAAAAGTGTGCTCGTATCTAACGGTATTTATTCTCACGATTCAGTTAAAAAGTGAAATAGATAACAAAGTTGGAATCAACGTCAAAAACTGCATAGAATCATATGTTTCAAGAAAATTGTAGCCTGGAAAAGCAGGGCAGAAGAAACTTTACAAAAATAAACCTGAGGGAATCACAGGTGTATTTTTTATTGGTAAAAGTTTTTACTAAAACATATGTGATTCTATGCAGTTTTTGACGCTGACTCCGAATATGCTATCTATTTTGGCTTTTTAAACTGAACCATAATAATAAAAATTGCTAAATACGAATACATTTTTCATGCTTTTATCTGATTTTGCCACCGAATGTATATGAAAAAAGGGTGTGGGTGTGGGTGTGGGTGAGTGTGGGTGTGGGTGTAGGTGCGGGTGTGGGGTGTGGGTGGGTGTGGGCTGTGGGTGTGGGTGGGTGTGGGTGCGGGCGTGGTTGTGGGTGTGTGGGTGTGGGTGTGGGTGTATGGGTGTGAGGTGTGGGTGTATGGGTGTGAGGTGTGGATGTCGATGTTTCTTTTCTTTTTACACTGACACCCACACCGCACAAGCACACCCACACCCTACTTTTTTATATTTGTAAACTGAGAAAAGACATCGACTTTTTTATTGTTGTTGAATATTCGAACAACAAGAATAGTAAAAGAAATTGTTATATTTGAAGTTACATGCACAGAACAAATAGAAAAATAATATAAAAGTATGAGATTATTTTTTATTTTGTGCATCTTTTTTGTAACAAAGAAAGAATTCTTGAATATCAATTTCAGGATTATCGAATCGAACTGAAAGCGTTTTAAGTCTACTCTGCATCTAACAGACTTTTTTCGACATTGTTTTACTTTTGTCACTTTTAATATGAAGAATTTATTGCCTGAAATAGACTGCCTTTTTTTCAAAATTGAAATGAAGTGCCAAACATTAGGATGACTTTTAAGATGGGTGGAGGTGTGGATAATTATACGAGGGTGTGGGTGGGTGTGCGTCTGAGTGTGAGGATAGTATCGTCCCGCCTCTACATCCACACCCACACCCTCACCACAGATACAGAACTTATTGCTGTATGCGAACGGACAATTGAGAAATTTTTTTCCTCTGGTGACATATAAGTCTATCACAATTTATATTAGTATTTCTAAATTTCAACTGAAATAAATGTTGATTTTAGTTAGTCCGATCAAATACCAGATAATTTTTAACTTTGTTATTAACTTTATTGGTTGAAAGTGTATTGATTCACTCAAATAAGTTAACATTATCATCTAGTTGCCTTTAACATTTATTTTTTTTCGAAAAAAATAAAAAGAGAACTTTTGAAAAATAGAGGAAAAGGGGATGGTGTGGAAAGCTAGGATTATTGATAAGTGATAGGGTAATAATCTCTATTATTATACGGTGAAAAAGAACACAAGAAAAAAGAAGAAACAAGCAAGAATAGTCAAATATGAAATTGTCCGATGTTGACCACTGTTAAGGTAATGTAAAAATTGCGGCGATATCAAATGTTGATCATCGGCTGATATTTGAATTGGTACTTCACGAAGAGCCATATTAATATTACTCCCATTTATTCGCTTCTCTATACCCACAAATGCTGTATATGGTGTCAAAATGCTGTAATTTAAGGACAATTCAATAATGCGTTTCTTCGTTATTTCTTCTATTTCTGTCGTCTTCTCTGTTAAATCTGTTTCGTCTTGAAAACGTGATTGTAACGAACCTTTTGATGCGTTCTTAGCATGTTGTAGCTCGAGAATAAGAGCTTTAGCGGCAAGACGTGCAATCGATCCTGTGTTATCTATACTGGTTATTCGTTCAATTCTTGCCTTACCTAATCGATGATGATCTTCTTTCGTATAGAGTTCTACAGAAAGATTAATATCTGACGGTAAAATACTGATGTTATCTATGAGACCATATATAATCAAACGATCATTAGCATAGACAGGAGGCAATTGTGTAGGTGCTGTATGTACATCAATCTCACCAAAATTCCATTTCACTTGAACATTAGTGATACTTGGTTGTAGAGCTCGGTGCAATTGTTCCTTGACATATGTATCAACTCTACTATTTGGTGGAATGAAAACAAATCGACCATTCGTCGTTCGAGCAAGACCTTTAACAAGTGCTCGACTCGGTGACATGCCTAAGCCAAATGAGAAAATACGAGTAGATGAAACCATCGATCGACATAAATCAAGTACTGCAGAGACGTCAGAAATTTCTCCATCAGTAAGAAGAAAGATTTGACGAGAACGGCCTTTTACTGGAGAATGTTCTTTCAACCATTGTAATGGTGCTAACTGAAAAAGCAATAGTGAGATTGGATGAAATCAAATGATGCAACTTACTAATTCGGTTCCACCCAAATCAGCTTGCATGTTACTAACCATTCGTTCGGCTTGTTGAAGATTTGCTTCATTGTAGACGGCAGTAATCTCAGAAAATAAACTCATGTAATTGGAACCAAATCGAATGATGTTGAATTGAGAATCAGCAGGAAGACTTTTCAAAAATAACA
Source organism: Rotaria sp. Silwood1 (assembly GCA_905250075.1). NCBI lineage: Eukaryota > Metazoa > Rotifera > Eurotatoria > Philodinida > Philodinidae > Rotaria > Rotaria sp. Silwood1. Next base: position 208,773 of record CAJNOP010000229.1, read on the forward strand.
TAACAGCATCTCGAGTCAAACCTATCTTGTTCTCTGATGTCATTGATCCACTACAATCGACAACAAAGATAAACTCATTCGTCTGTTCATTATTTCGTGCTAGTCGACAATCTTCTTCAGTAGGAATAAAGGTAGTCATGACAGCATTTGATTCAATAGTCAAAATGGTATTAGCTTGTTTTTCAGCTAGTTCAATATTAATAAGAATATCTCGATCTAAATGAGTATTTTCTTGAGCAAACTTTACTACATAAGCGTCTTGTTGATCAAAATCAACTTCGATTGAATGAGATGATGAGCTTACTGTACGAATTAACTGTCCAGTCTCTCCGACTATTTTCTTGATATAACAATAAAAGTTAATAGTATATGGACTTTTTTGAACATATTTGGAAGTAGTACTTGCAGGTGATGAAATTCCACCCTGTTTAGAATCATATCGAGGTGCTATAGTAGTAGGAATAACGAAACGAATAATAAGTCCATCTACTAGATCTAATTCAGTGACATATGCAATGATGATTGTACATTCGGTTAATGGTGGTAATGCACCGACATTAATGATGAAATTATCTTGAGATTTTTCGTCTTGTTCCAATAAATAAGCGCCATGATTTTCTCGTAGAGCTTCAACATATTCATTTCGTGCTTGTTTTTTCTCTTTAAGTTGAGCAACAACTTCTCGATCATTAATACGTGCAACGAATGAATAGATTGCTGCTTGTTCTTCAATAGGAAAACAATAAACAGCTTCAATTGGTGTTTTTTCATCATTACGAAACACTTGAATAATTTTCACATCAGCAGCAAACGAATGAATTGTTGCTTCGACAAACACTTTCTTCAATGGAACATAGAGCGATTGAACCTGATCACTATTGACATCATCTACATTTCGTTTAATTTCAAGTCTTTGACCATATATTTGTACAGAAAAGAAAAGATATATATGTAAGATAAGCAGTAAGCGTTGCCATTTTTTATCTATAGGAAGCATTTTCATATTTTATTACAAATCATAAGATTAATTACCAAATATAAGCTAGAAGAGTTATTAACTTACAGTGTTTAATGATTCGAATCATCCAATTATAAATTCCTATATGAATCTGATAATACTTTATCTACAAAATAAATGTAAACAATGTATGTTTTATAAATAGTATCTATTTTAATATATGCGTTCGTATACATTGGTAACTACAATACATTGAATATCAGTCTATTCGGCTGAATAAATATAATTTGTACCGGAACAATGATTTTTATACGCATCTTTTCTCTAATCAATTATTCAACGAGGAAATTGTTTTAATAGGAAGAAGAAAAAAGAAAAGAAAGTAAAGAATATTTTATATAATTACAAATAAAATTTTCACCATCTTATTTGTGATATTCTCAATTGGACTTTATCTAAATATTATATAAAATAGAAAACATAATGTTAGGTTTTTCACAAAAATATAATATTAATGAAGACAAATCAAGATGAAAAGAAGAAAAAAACAACAGCAACAACTAATCAGATAAGCCGACATCAAAATAAGAGATCAAAGAGACTCGAGTAAATCAATCATTTGTAGTTGCCGTTAATTGGTGACATCTTTTGATGGAAAGAATATGTTTTGAGCAGCAAAAAAAAGAGACAATTGAGGACGAACTCATTTATTTATGAAAAAAAAAGAAAATAGTGTATTTTGATACACAAAATAAGTTAGATAATATATATATATATATATAATAAATTACAACGAATATAATTACATTGAGGAATAGTAGATTTAAAAATGTAAAGCAGATTTAATTTTTTTTGATCTACCTTTACATCGTCGTTTACCTAAAAGTTCAGTACAGGCTTCTTCTTTTCTATCACATATTTGAAATAATATGGTTAAATCAATTGAATTTTTCCATAAATACGATTTCATGTCATTTGAACAAGTACAGGGGTTATAGTTAATTCTAAATCAGTCAATATAGAAGGTTTAGTCTTAAAACCGTTTAATAGAGAAATTGCAGACCAATCAGGGTGGGTGTGGGCGTAGGTATCAGAAAGAGAAAAATATGAACACCCACACCTACATGAATAATGAAGTCATGTTGTTTTTAATTGTTCTTTTTTCTTCCTTTCTTTTATCTTTTTCTTTGGAGTCAATAAAAGTAATAAATTGTTGATTAATGTAGAAGAAACAAAGACAACACGCTGCTTTTCAACGTAGCTATTACTGCATTTCATTTTTTTCAGATAGAAGTATGGTCAATATACAATGGTGCTTGTTATCTCTGATATTCAATCTTTATAGGCATTATTTATCTCATAAGTAACCGTTCAAACTGGTTTAATTCACAATCATTACCAATTGATATTATGAAAATCAATTTTCCTATAGACGGCGAGGGAGCGAAGAAAGCGTCTGAGCTGCTCAGTGATCATCGTTTGGCTTCTAGTATTGAGAAATTTTATGTTTTAAATGAAATCGTCTCTGATACTAATCGAAGTGACTATCTAAAAAAAACTGCAAAATCAGTTCAATAATGGTGAAAAACTTCTACTCGATTGTATTTGTCGTATCGAATTTAGAGACGAAGGTCAACAATTTTTCTTGGCAGAATCAGTGTATTTTCCATGACTATCATTGCACATAAACGAATAAATGGTCAAACGAAAGTTGTGATTGCTGAATTGAAGAAAGAAGTAACTATATCAATGCAATCACTTTAGTCCAGATAACAATACGAAATACATGGAGGCATGGCAAATAAGATTCGTGGTCATTTAAGTAATGACGTTAAAATAAACTTGATTGAAACAAAGAAAACAGAGTTGTAAAATCTCAAAGTCTATTATCAAAAATTTAACTGTCGATATATTTGATGTTAAAGCTGCTATATTGATCATTTTTAATTGTTTCCATATAAGACAACTAGTTCTTTTGTTTACTTTTTTTCTAGCGTACATACAAGTTTCGTAGATCAATTGTTTTTTTCAACTGGTTTTAGAATTAAAAAGCGTTTAAGTTTTGATGTTCAGGAGACCGTCACTCGTAATACCTAAATCTATATTATTGAAAATTTAAAAACTATTGATGAGCTTAAATTATCCCATTAGAATTCTGTATTCTTTATACGTATATTATATGTGCCGAATTATATTCAGATTATTTTAACTAGTAACAATTGAAGTTATCGACGCTTCAAATGGTGTTTAAGCAAGTTCTACCTCATGTTCATAGAGAAGCGCAATCTTTTTTGCTTATTACTGTTTGTCTCATGTGTCAAAAATTATTCATTAATCATTATACGTAATACTATTACCTAAAACGAGAAGTTTGGATCATTTCAAAGTTGGCAAATTAAATCTTTGATAAGATATTATCATTTTATTAGGATTAAAAAGTGAATCAACATTGTCAAAAATACGTTTCTTGAAATTGACATTCATTTTAAATTGTAAAACTAACTCAGATATTTTGTTTCTCGTGAAGAAAACTGAAACAAGTAACGAATTAAATATCTACACTGGTTTATAATAAATTTAGAAAAAAGACTATTATCATGATGATGTACTTCTTTTTCTATTCAACCAAAATAAATATACATATAATAATGAACGCACATTTGCATATATACCTTTTTACTATCAGTATAACAACCAATAAAATACAAACAATCACACAATTTGAATGCTTATCAAACGATAATTTATTTGAATATTTTGTATGTCACAATGTTGGAACGTGTACGGAAGCTAACATTCAATCCCAATAAATATAAACCTGATCGAGATTGTTACATCGCCAATCACATTCCCAAGTTTTTATGAACGATATGGTCTTGTAGAAACACTTACTGGAGAGTAAATGTCACAAAAGCAACTATTGTGAGCATATTTATCTAGAGAACAATTTTGATAAAATCTCAAGAATCAGTTGCTGAAAAGCAAAAACACAAGTACGCATTTATATTCTAAACTATCTTTTGGATTTTGGTTTGATAGAATTTGTTTTCACTAACATGTTGTCATCGTTTTAAATATTTTCCTGAATTGACAATTGAATTCAAGAAGAAAATAGCATTTTTTTTCTATTGATATATTATGGAAGATAGAATGAAAAGCTATTGAAGTTGTTCGGAAAATAACTTCTCGTCTAGTGGAACAGTAGTGTTTGATGAGACGATAAAGAGAAATGATACAATTAATAATATGTTAGAGGTTATGTCGAATTTTGTAAATATTTTTAATAAAAATAAGGAATGATCATTAGTTACTATGCAGAGTGTGTAAAAATATTTTTCCAGGAGAGTAATACTATTATTTCAAATGGTGAACATAACTAATTTTATAGTAGATTAAAGCGCGTCGAAAATGGGATTTATTGGTATTAAATAGTAAGAGTTGTCAAAAACTTTCAATGTCGAACTTAAGAAATGTTCAGCTATTTTATGCTGTTTTTGACATAGAAAATTAAAGCGTCATGAATTCAAATACAAGGTAAAATATTTACTTTTGATATTTCTACACGGTTTGATAGAGCTCGCCAAGCTCTACAAAATTGTATATATTAAATATTTTCGCACCATTGTTTTAAGAAAAAAATTATAAAAAACCTACTTCGAAAATTCTAAAAAGTGTTAAAAAGTCCGGTTGTTTCATATAGAAAAAAGACACCCGATTTTTCAATAAAATTAGCTTGCTTCATGATTGTTACTAACAAAGACGTTTCAAAATATACTCATCAGATGCAGCGTGAAAAGCTGCGTTTAATGAATACATCTTGACACGAAAAATAATGGAGAAAGCTAATTTTATTGAAAAATCGAGTGTCTTTCTTCCATATAAAACAACCGAACTTTTTAAACAGTTTTTAGGATTTTTTCAAGTAGTTTTTTTCTTAGAAAAATGGCATAAAACAATTTAATATACACAGTTTTGTAGGGCTTGACGAGTTCTATCAAACTATGTAAAAATATCAAGAGAAAATATTTTACCGTGTATTTGAATTACTGGCGCTTTAGCTTTCTATGCCGAATTCAGCATAAAATTTCTGAACATTTCTTTAGTTCGACATTAGAAGGTCTCGACAACTCTTACTACTTAATACCAATAAATCCCATTTTCGACGCGTTTTAATCTAATATAAAATTAGTGATGTTTGCAATTTGAAATAATAGTATTACCTCCCTGGAAAAACATTTTTACACACTTCATATCTAACAGTGTGCAATCATACTTTCTCCTAATTATGATTGTACATTTAGCATATAGGATGTAATTTTTCGGCAAGAAACATGGTTATTGTATGTTAAAAGTCTAATATTTCGGAAATCAGATACTGAATATTTATGTATAATACCGAATACACTACATTTTACCTTATTTATATTATATGTAATAAAGATGACGTTGTTTATCGTATGACTCATTATTTGATATTATGAATATTTTAGTGTAAGTTGTTACAAAAAAACTTACTAGCTATATTTTTATTTCAAATATTCTGTTTGTGGGGATTATTCATTTTTTTCAATGTTTTTCATAACTATTTCTCCGATACTTATTATGCAAATATTTCTTCAACGTAATTGATAGCATTACATGTGTCCTTTTATCCTATTTTTTATTTTCGTATAAACTGGATGTATAGTTTGTACATGTATTGCTTCATAATTGCATTACTGTTTATGAAACATGGTTATATCTTGCAACATTACTTAAATTTAACTATTTGGATGTCTGAACTATACAATAGAGATTCTAAGTCGTTATTAATATCATTATTTCTTTTATCAGTAAAAATTTCATATTCTATTCATTGATGATATACACACTTATGACATGCTTTGCTCTTATATTTGGATTCTCTGGTGTTGTAGCAAAACAATTATAATCGAGCAAATGTTTCGCAAAAGAATAAATGTTTTGGACTCGCATTATTTATTATTTATTGCTCGTGTTATAATATTTATTGTGCGTTAGATGTCAAGAAACTTTCTAACGATTCGTAATCTATAAAATTAGAACATACAACTTTCTCTTTTCGTTTAAGTGTCTTAACAAAAAATATTTAGATTTTTTCACTATTTATATTTCCTTAAAAAAATAAAGTGAAAAATACAATAAAACTTTAATCATAAGAAGTATACGAAAAAACAAACAGAATGAAATAAGCTAATTGATTCTGCTGATTTAGTTTTGTCACATCTTTCTTTGTAATTTACTTTTTATTGAGTAGACTAATGTACAATCAGATCGTAAAGACAATCAAATTAAAAATATATTGTTCATGATAAAATAAAAGAGATAATTCATTATTTTACTATCAACATACTTAATTGTACTTTATTCAGGATCAGTGAGAATATGATTATTTAAATTCGTTAACTACAATCTTATAAAGATTTGCTTTTACTCAGGAGACAATGAATACATACATAAAGTTAAAATTCTTACTAAAGAAAATGCCGAAGAATTTTGCTTGATTTGATTGTGTTATTTGATACGATGACTTATTCCTATATTCTCTTACATTGGTACTCATCAAGTGATCTATATATGTTTTAGATAGTTTCTGTTACACAATCAATGCAAGAGCATCATTTGATGGAACAAAACATTGCGTGGATCTTCTTTAAGTAAAGCGTAATGTTGCTACATCAAATGAAAATGAAGTTAATGTGTCTGCTTCTTAAACTGGAACTAATTTTTTCATCACAAATACATCATAAGATGATGATAATAGTAATGTTAAGTCGAAAAAGTTTCAATATGAAGAAATCGCTTGCAATATAGAACTTTTATGATCGCTGCATATGGAACAACATCGATGGCACTAAGCTGTTGTGCATAGATTTTGACAATACATTTCATCACACAAGAGAAACTTCGTACGAAAATCGATGAACATGAAAACAAACATGAAAGTGACTATTATCAAGTTCATAATATAGTCTATTTCAAGTCGTATATAGAAGAGATTTTTACAAATATTCCCCATTATTGTTTGCATGAATATTTTTCATTTAAATTTAACATACTGCTTAGGTAGCTAATGGAAATCAAATAGCCTTTGGTTTGTCTTCTTCGTCAATATATCATTTTGCCTAGTGATCAAATAGAAGAAAGATTCTAAACTTTTGACATACATCTCATTCATCCACCAGAAACTCTCTGTATTACACTTGAGAAATTCTTTTGAGTTTATTTGATTTTAATGTTTTTGAACAAAACTAATACTATTTTGTATTTCAAAAATGAGTTTTCAAATTGACCGAGGTAATAATTGAAGAAATACTACTATTAATCATTTTGGTGTCGACCATCTCTTACAATTACACGTAGTTTGAAGCAACACTTGTTTTAATGGTGTATGCTGTTTTTCTTTCTTCAATCATACGAATCCATATACGAAATTATTTATCTTCAACTAAAGTCAGACATGTTATGAAGCTACAAATAATGAATATTTACCATCTAATCGAAGTAGTAATACGACGAAAAGCTGTTTTGTACACGTCTCAGTTCGACCAAACAAATAGTATTTTCTTCTTTTTTCTTTCATCCTACATGTCGGTTTAATATTTATATTGACGTTTATCATCGATGATAGGTAAAATATTGATATTCTTTTTTCTTTACAGTCTTATTCATGGTGAAGATGAATCGACATAGTACTCTTATCTTTATCTTCTTCTGTATTATCACCAGCAATGCTGGAATAGTTCCATTTCATCCAATAGGCTTTCATAATGTTGATCCAATTCATATGATCTACATGAAAGACAATTGGAATGTCTATTTTAATAATCGTAAAGTTGCTGACGCATCAGTACGATCATTCCAAGATCTTGGCTTTGGATACGGCAAAGATGATTGGAATGTGTTTTACTTAGGAAATAAAATGCCGGATGCAAAGCCGAGATCATTTGAAATACTTCAGCCCTACACTGGTTATACTAAAGATACGTGGAATGTGTATTATCTTGGTAAAATAGTGTCGGATGCAAAGCCACGATCATTTGAAATACTTCAGCCCTACACTGGTTATACTAAAGATACGTGGAATGTGTATTATTTTGGCAAAATAGTGCCGGATGCTAAATCTCATTCATTTCAATCGATGGGTAAAGGCTATGGCAAAGATGCTTGGTCAATGTTTTTTAAAGGAAAGAAATTGAATTGATGTCTTCAATGATGGATTTTCGAACTGATTCAAATATTCTGTTTTTGCTTGATTATTATTTTTGCATCTCAACAGTTTTTATGGACAAATAAAAACAGAAATTAATTATCAATTATGTTGCGAGAAGCAAAAATTGAGAATAATTGAGTACCACGATCAAAGTCATCAACTGTACGAAGTACATCTGTTATTCGAAAATTCGTTCTGAAATCCGAGTTTCAATTATCTAATGAAAGTAAATTTTTCCATGTCAATAAAATGAAGGATTCTAGGAATTACCTGAACTAGCTACTACGAGATTGCTTTTCTCTCTTTTATTTAGCATCAAGAGATCCCATTTTCAACGCGCTTTAATCTGATATAAAGTTTGTTATGAATGTTGTCTCAAATCATAGCATTACTCTTTCCTAGAAAAATATTTTTATCTATCCTGTAGATATCTAAGAATTATTTTCTTATTGATAAAACTCATTTATTAATATCTTCTAGCATCCCAATAGTGAAAGTAGACAGTATGCGGACATGGATGTGGATAATTGTAAAATATAAATAATAAATTCTTTTCTTTTTTTTATCTTATTTTCACTTAAATCGAGCATCATTAATTATGGCTAGCTCATATATACTTGACCACTATTTAATGATCTGATACTATAACTTAATTAATTAATGGACTTTTATCCATATCGTGTTGATATGATGATTGTTTATAACTATAGAATAGACCAGTCGGTAGTCAGATAACCCTTACATAGACCAATAATTGATGTATGGCTTTATTATTTGTATCATAAT
>CAJNOP010000229.1:217847-249618 GCA_905250075.1 Rotaria sp. Silwood1
CACATGAATCGATTTCTTCTCGAAATCTTTTGACTTTCGAAAATAATTCGATGCGCGATATCAACATAATAAAGATTGTTTTTTGTGAAAAAAGAGCAAATTATGGCGCATTGAGTTTTTTATCGATAGTCTTTTGAGTTAGTCAATGAAGATTTTTTGAAATGAAAACCAAGAATTATTGACATGGTTCAGTTGTTCGAGCCTGAGGCGATCAGAGTTGATCGGAACAATGGACATTACTTTCCTAAGCCTTTAGGTTAAGAATATCGGTTGTGTAGTTGTTGATTGCGAAGATAACGAATTTGTCAATGTTAGACATCGCTCAAGACCAAGGGAAAATGTTCAGTTGTGTAATCCAAAGCGTTTTGAAATAGTTGTCCATAAAAAAGGTAGGAGTTCTAGGCAGACGCTGTGTCCAATGCATCCCCTTGTCCAGCCATTGTACATTTATCTATCAATGGCTATTATGAACAAGATATGATTCGTTTTTTTGTGCTCTTGCTCGTAATTTGATATATTTCAACTTCAAACGAGTCTTCTCTCATTACGATGATTCGAATTTCGATACTATCATAGTCCTCATTGCACACTCTTCACATCTAATCCAATTACATGTTTTTTTTTACTTCTATGGCATGATGAGTCTCAATTTAATCGAAATATTGTTCGGATGCTATCAATCATGTCTCAAATAATTAACGCTAAACATCTCTTTATCTGATCAAGTCGATTAATACTATTTGCATAGAACACTTGAATCATATAGACATCACAACAAATGTGTATTTGCCTTTCAATATCAGGAACTGAAATCCGGTGTGATCGACCTAGTGCTTCAGTTCCAGAGTGACTGATGATTGGATGTTCATCGGTCACCAGTGCTCATTCTCCACGACAATAACTGTCAGATCTCATTGTCTTAATGCTTTGCTGTGTATCTGTAGGTACAAGCTTCCCGATCGAACTAAAGAATTGGCTACTTAATAAGAATCAGCTCGATTTACCGGATATTAGCTTTACGAAGCCTGTCGTATTAGTTTCAATAATCAGAATCTGAGCTAATTATTCTCGATTTCGTTCGCATTATTGACCACATGTTTCATAAACCAAAAAAAAGCTTTCTATCAAATATTGGGAATTTGCCTCGGCAGACTTCCTCTTCTCAGTCTATCTTTCACCATCGAGAGGAGAATAATACTTGACTCTAGTTGAAGAAGGATGTTTCACATTCGAAATACTTTCATGTGTGATGATGCGAGTGAAGCGGTTACTCTCCTATGATTTGTTTGCGTTTTACATCTTTTTCAAGCATGTCTTACAAGATAGGAGAAAACTTATCCGCTGAAATACCAGCATAATAGTACAATGTTTTGTACATACTTATGCACGATTCTCTAAAAGAGCTTTCAGCGCAATCCCTGTAGGATTAAAATGTGAAACACGATGGAGCCGTTTTAACCTTGCAGAAACCTTGCTATATCTATCGCAGTCCGTTAGAGACTATATAAGGTCCACATGTCAGAAATTCATCTTACTGTCACATACTACGAAATATATGTCTCAACACTCTTTAAGGCATCACAGACTGTGATAGACATTTTGACACGTCTATCATGATCGATGACGAGGTCGATGATTACACGTGTCAGTCATGGTTCGCAGGCAGGGTAGGAAGGTTTATTTTTCTACCTCTATACTTCAACATTTATTTTCAATCGTGCTTCATAAAAGTATGAGTCCTCTGCCTACGATTCTCTTGTCTCGCACGCCACTTACACAAACGAAAAGAAACGAATAAAAGAAGTAATTCTTCGAAAGTACGTTGCTTATAAAAACCGAAATTACAAGCAACATCACAAAATGGTTGAATTGTTTCTTTTTTGTCTTTTAGATGACATTCATTCCTAAAGACAGATTACCATCTGACAGTGTTCAGGATTTGTCTGCATATTGAGGAAAACATTGTTGAACAAACTCAAATTTATTCATTACATAGAAAAAAGTAGTTGGAGACGATCTTGAAAGATCGAAACCTTCTATCGAGAAGAGTAACCCTTTCCTTTTTCGTAAGTAATACATCGGTAAATACGGTGCCGCTTAAGCGTCGGGCTATTTTCTTTTTTTTATAAAGGCAAAAGATCGTTTTTTTTTATATCGATCTACAGGATCGCGATCATTTTTGATTGGAATTTCACGGAACAATATTACTTTATTATATCGAACTAGAGAAAAAAACAAAGGTGAAATGTACGTTCGATGAAGTCAAAAATCTTCACAAGTGAGAACTAAGTCGAGGCCATGGTATTCTCTTAAAATAGTCGATACCGGTGAATGGATAGAATGGGCAAATGGGTTCAACATTGATTCCACAAACGTGAAGCACCCACCAAACGAAAGAGTTACTGTTCGGACCCAAAAGGAAGTGATAAGGAACTTGAGCAAGATTGTAAACATTGGTTTGTTCCCGTAAACATAGTATGAGACGTTTACAGTGCTTAGTTGGCACGATCCATTGCGAGCCTCTACGTTCCCAGTTCTGGTCTTTTACAAGCGCCCACGATTCTCCACCATTTGCCACATTATCGCCTATATGGCCACCTTCGACTAAACCATAGTTTTCTGAATTTTCAAAAATGTTGATGTATAAGTGATGAAAGCCGAGCAGATAGAAAGCTCGTTCTTTCATATTCAAATTACTACCAATCCGCCTTGCTCCAAGAATTACAGTGCACACACCGAGTGCGTCTGATCGAACGCTATTGTTTATGTGTGGCGACCAAGAGAAACTGATTTCGGAAGTCACTTTGACATATGTCCACATTAGAAACGCCACAATAAAAGAGATAAAAAGAAAGAAAACAGTGAGTATCTTCATATATTCATCTACAAAACGTTGTCAAATGTCGATGAATTTGATACAAGAAAAAATTAGTTGAATCAAAAATGAAAACATTCACATTATTACAAAAGGTCATGAATCAGTTGAACTTATGTTTATCATGACGACTTTGATGCCTTGCATTCTATAGCAACATCAGAAGGTTGTCGACACTTTCCTAACCGTTCACAGGGTGCAGTGCATCCTGCTTGGCATGAGCCTCCGATGCAAGTCCATGATCCATAGTATTCTTTGACAACTGTTCCATTGCGAACCGTGTCGCCGTAACAACTACATTTGCATCCGATACAGTCGCCACTGAATGAACCAGCCGACGACGCCACATTTTCGACCCAAAGTAAGGCTAACATTACGACGAACAAGAAACCGATTGTGTTTTTCGTTAACATAAATTAGTTGATTTCGTGATTGATGTGCTGCTGTTGGTTTGAGTGATCGAGTCGTAATGGGCAACTCAATGCCTTTTATATTTTGGTTGTTTTTGTCATGACTGATAAAGACTCTTAGTTGTAAGTTGATCTAGAAAAGCATTTTGGATGTATTCGAATGCAAATAATTATTTTGAAATATGAGAGAAGTTAGTTTGTTTTCGACTTCGCGATGAATCACTCTCCTAATAATTTTCATCAAGTCTGCATTCGTTGTTGCTATCTGACATCTCATGTTTTCATGAGGAATCATATGCAAAGATGCTGTGTTGAGAATTCTCGTGATAAATATATTGATCAGAAACTTTATTTTCTCTCAGATAGGATTTTGTACAAGGTCAAATCAGTAATTTCTGATTTTGACGATTTCAATGACTTCGATGATTGCGATGATTTTTCTCATGCTAAATAATTCACTGTAACTTTCAGCAAATTTGTTATTTTCATAGACACCCTATCGACTGAAGATATTCCTTTTGAGGTTATTCTAAAAGTGTGTTGAAAATGTCAGTTTTCATATGAAGAAATTGCTAAAACTTCATGTTTTTGATTATATTTCATTAGAGCACTTGGTTAATATTGACAAGAAAAAGAAACAATCAGTCAAACTGAGCTACTCAGATTTCGTCTCTAAGAAATTCATTTAGGAGTCGAAACTAGTAAAAAAGAGTATTCTTTAATAGAGCAAAGCTTTTCTTTTGATTTGGTCCTTGTTCTTGTGCGTCTTTAGACAAACAGAGTTTTGTGCTGAGGGAGCTTGCTTAGCCATCTGAAACAGACATAGACATAGATCATATGATGGGGAATTTGATTTTGTGGCAAAAGCGAATTCTTTGAAAGAACATCTATTTGTAACAAAATAGTGATATAGAGGTATTAGCGGTATATGCGATGCAGCGGCATGGCGGTATACAAGACTCACATATTTATTCTTTTTTCCAACGTGACATTTAAATAGTCAATGAATTGTTTTCATAAAATATATCGTATATTAGCGACCATGTTTGACATACAATGTTCATTGACAAATCATCAAACTTCAAAACATTGGTATTGCCATATAGATCAAGGTGAGAATTTTCAAAAGCTCATTTAATTTGGTATTAAGATCTCTGAAGTGTTTAGTAAAAACTTTATTTTTTCCATCTACTGAATAGTCATTCAAACTTTTGTATTGTATAAAAAAAAACATATTTCTACAAGACATCTCGAAAGTAGGGTGTGTTGACAGTTGAACAACACAGTGCTCAGCTCTGCAAGACATGTCAAATCATGTTACTTGATCAGAAAAAGTTTCTTGTGAAATCAAAAACATGCTCATGAGGCCCTTCATGCTCATTTTTCATTAATAATTTCTAGCTCATACATCCAATCATATTTCTTTTCTAGTAGCGCTAATTCACCAGATAATGATTGATTTGTTCTGAAAATTATTTCATAAATATTAAAAACCAGGTTTGGTACCAAGATAAATCATCAGTTTGCAAAAGATGGAATTAAGAATTTCTATCCGACAGGTAAGGTTTTATCGTCTTTCTGAAACCGTTGGATAATCTAATAAGAATCTGATTTTTACATGGCGGTGTAATTGATCAATATCGAATAAATTTCTCTTGTAGAATAGATTTCAGTTTTACATAAGGACTATATCACAGGTAGAAAGAAAAACCAAATTAAAAAATTACGAAGTAGACAAATGTCATACACAATATCTGGCCTGATATTTTCATCACGATGCGTTTAGCAAAAAGGGCTATTTGTACATTGGTATATTGCAACGCAGTACAAATCCAAAACAAAACACTATTTTCTATATAAAGAACGTTTCACAGTTTCGACTACTCTAAGTGAGAGTCACTGTGAACAACCACAAACACTTTAGGATGCAGACTTAGCATATGATGCAAGTAATTGAACTAACTCCTACATTAACGTTCAGTGAGTGCTTTACTTCTAAGTGCCAGCATCAAGTGAAATCAACATACTAATTTAACCTATGTTACCACAGATAGGAAATGAATCCTGCAGCGAGGCATTGACCTAATATATTTTCTCAGATCTATTTATTGAAAATCTTACACGAGGCATCAAAGTTCACATATCAATCTACAGGGTGGTCTAGAAGTAATCGGCCATCAAAAGTATCCTATAATAACTGATGATAAATTGTTAATGATACTTTTCATACTTTTGTTTGATGTAGAGAGCTGAAACTTCCAGTAAATGAAGATCTTCCTTGGATATATATGTGATAAAATTTTCAGTTCTCTACATCAATGAAAAGATGAAAAGTATCATTAACAATTTATCACCATTTATTATGGGATACCTTTGATGGCCGGTTACTTCTGGACCACCCTGCATATTCGAAAATTTTAGTGAATTATAATACACATCGCTTATCCCATTTTTCAAAGAAAAAGTACTCCTTTCGCAAAAAAATAAGCGTCGCAAAGATTTTGGCAGCCAACATCTAACCGAATACCACTTTTACTGCTATATCATAATGTCACAATGCCACTAATACCGCTATATCCAAGGGGGAACAAGCAGATTTCAAGATATCAAGATTACCAAAGATTTCCAAAGATTTCTAGAGATTTCAAAAGACTTTAATTAAGGAGGGCCTCTCCTCAGAAAATTGAGTTTTTCAGGGAAATATCGAAGTTGAGGTTTTATTACAGGAAGATACAGCGAAGCTTCCTCTTTCAGAATTTCTATAGATTTTTTGAAAATGATCAGATTTTCAAAGACTTATCACATGAAACTTAAAATCTACTACCATGTTTTCGGAGAAATTTTTGTGGTTTTTAAAGGTTTTCACTTTTAGAAAATTTGCGCTTCCACTGGTATTATCATTCAATAGAATATTATGTTAATCGGCATGTCTGATGGCGTTAGCTTACTGCATCGGTTACGCACTTTTAAAAAGTTCTATGAAATTTATTGGAAATATGCTATTTTAATGTGTTTTTTTCGAATTTGAAAGAAAAACCTATTCCTACAACTTCTTTAGCGTTTTTCTCAAAACATGGTTTTTAATCAGGAAAATTGGAATTACTCCTTCATATCTCGAGCTAGGACTAATATTCTTTTTTGTTTTAAAGGTCTCAACCAGAGTAAACTTTTCATCTATCAGTTTTTTTAAATTTGATTCCTGAGCTGAGAAAAGTGGAATTTACTGTCATCGGATCACAGTTTCTTATGCTTATTTTAAGACGTGTTTACCAAAATACTCGTAAAAAATCAATAATGCATAATTTAAAAATTATGTCTTATAAAACGTTGCGTACTGACATTGGCTTTAATTTGAAACCACCCCGAGCCCTGTACCTTGTATTACGACGGAGTGGTGTTGATTCTTCTGAAGGCCAAAAATGACCTATGATTCAGCTGAAACTTCGGTCTAGTAAGACCAATTGCGCTAAAATTTTTACCAGAGGCGTATCACTCCAGGATTACTCATCCTTGAAATTTTCAGCTCACAAGACCCATTTACATTGAGAAATCATTTCTGAGGGGGGGGGGGGAGCTTAAGGAGTATCTGCGTGAACTTATAGATTTCTGCTTAAGAACTTGTTCAGTCTCATTTTATACGCGTTCCTATATGACTTAATCTTTTCACTGCAGAGAGAGTCGTATAAGATACAATGAGTTTGTGACTATGTTTTCCTGTGTCCATTCAACTATCGAGTCACATAGTTGCATGTATTAGTATAATCTTAACATTTCAATGAAGACAATCGAAGGCAACAATTCTAAATCTGTAATCGGCTTGTACAAAATTCGAACTTGATATTTTTCATTCAAGAAACACTTTCTACAGTAATAACCATTCTTTCGTAAAGTTTCAAAAAAAAGATAGTCAGGGTTGAAGAATCCAAATCATTAATTAGTTAATAACTATTTGTGGCAGGGGGAAACAGCTGATTCCGAACAACAGAATCACCTGGAATCACTTGGGATCATAGGAATCAGTCGGAATCAATGGAATCAATCGGAATCACTCAGAGTCATCATGAGATCAATAGGAATCCAGTTTTCGGAAATGTGCTTCAGGGTTATTTGGGATGGAGAATCTGCATCTGAGATCCATTTGCCTCGAAATCCTATGGGTCCGTCGGAAATCAATAGAAATCCAGTTTTTAGGAAAGGTGTTCTCCAAGGGTTATTTGGAGTGAAGAATCCGAATCTGAGGTCCATTCGCCTCGACATCCTATTGGTCGGTCGTGGACCAATAGAAATCGAGTTTTCAGAAAAACCATCTCTTGACCGTAATATGAAGCGGGTAGTTCAAATCAGCATCACATGTAGCTGGCAATTTGATTGCTACCCAAAAATCATGAAGAATGAAGATTTTCTCTATTGTTGTTTCAGCTGGAAATCTTGACTCTATCAAGGGTTGCGTTCGCATTGATCCTCAAAATATATGTCCGCATGGATTCCAACGTCTTCACAATCGTAAAGGTCGAAACATTCGTGTTGATTTCAAAATATAGTGCAGAGGTGGCAATAAAACTTGATAGAGCCACAATTTTTCAAGTTTTGGGTTATTTATATTTCTCAAAAGCTTCTGATAAACTACGAAGGCATCAGGGCGTATGAGTCCAGAGTAGTTGATGTTTGACAAAAATCAAAGAGAAAGAGGGAAAATCCGGCTCTTTTATGTTGTAGAACTGACTTTCCCATTCATTTTGGTACCAGACCTCGCACTTCAGCGTTAAACGTTGACGAGAAATTTGGGACAAAAGGAAACGACTACAAAAAATAACGTATTTTGAAAAGATTCAAAATAAGTTTTGAAAATGAAATCGAGCCGTTCCCCTCCTCAAACGATTTAGAATCACTATCCCAGCTATTGATACTAGACTATTGATCATGATCAACCAAAACAATGCATCCAGAAAGATGTTAGATGCCGTATGCTTGTGAGAAGAGTAATGGCAAAATATTTGATTTCTTCGATTGTCATCTGTTGACATCAAGATCGAGCTTTTCCTCTCGCAGTCCCATTTCATTGAATGAGCCAGCTCTGTTCTAGATGCTGAAAACTACTTGCTGGTCAACGGCTCATAGATTCCGCGACAAAATAGGCTTTGTAGTCCGTCACTCCTGCGCTGAGGCTATGTTTTCTCATTTTTTCATGTCCTTTGCTCTTCTTCCGAGTCATTTGAGATCAACACTATACCCCTTCAGGGGTTTTCAAGGATAGAGGGCCAAATAAAACCAAATACGTAAATACCTTATATTCGATACAATGATGACAAGATTCATTTTGAAAAAAGAACCTCTACAGAAGCTGGTGAGATTCAAAACCAAAAGGTGCGAGATGTGTGTGTTTCTTTAGTAACGGAGTTCAGAAGTACCCATATACTATCGCTACATAACATTAGAAAGTTCATTGAATGCACTATATTCGCTAGTGGAGAATGTGCTCTATCTTACAAGGTCTAAACTACGAAATCGATAAAATAGATCAACATGGATTTTTGTCAAAGGGACCCTCAAGCGATGATTTTCTTGAAAATTCGATTTCTATTGGCTCTCGACTGACCAATAGAAGTTCGAGGCAAATGGACCTCAAATTTGGATTCTCCATCCCAAATAACTCCTGGAGAACATCTTTCCTAAAAACTAGATTTCTATTGGTTCCCGACTGACCAATAGGATTTCGAGGCAAATAGACCTCAGATTCGGATTCCTCAACTTCGAAAATTTTACCTTGACCTTGGTGCTAGGCCTGCCAGCAGAAGATTTCAGAGAGCTATGTTTTGATGGATCGGTTTTTCTGACCAATAAAGCATAAGACAAACAGACATCAATGTCCTTTGATCAGACTCATCTTTTCAGGATTCAGAATAACAATAACAAAAAAATATTGTTATTTTCTTCGATAACGGTAGCTTCTCACCCCTTGTTCGAAGCGATTTTGGAGTCACCGAAATCACTTGGAATCACTCGGAATCACTCGGAATCAATGGAATCACTCGGAATCATGGAATCAGCTGTTTCCCCCTTGATTTGTGGTCTTCATTTCTCTTTGATAAAGCGCATTGTTTCTCTGAAACACTGTTCGCCTGCTGAGTAATCAAAGATATAAATGTCATGAAACTTATTACAGACTGCAGCTGTTCGACTATACTTGTATTTCTTCAAATCCTATAAAATCCCGTTTTTTTCTTAGAATAACTTTTTTTGATGAAAAAAGTGAAATTAAATGGTATTCGTCTTAAGCCTATCACTTCTTCACATAATTTTAACTGAATAAAATAATAGATGGGAAAATGTTAAACTTGATATTTAATTTTGAGCTTCATATTAATATTCAATACAAATGGATGTGGGTGTGGATGTGAGTGTTGTTACAGACCCACAGCCACAGTCACACCGCCACCACCACCCACGCCCACATCAACACCCACACCCTTCGGATCTAATGCTTGTCCTGCATCAGAGTTTTGTTGTTGAGGATAATGAATTACTTCGCATTGACTATACACCATCGTGTAATTTCTGGAACTATAATAAATTTTTTTGTAATACTACTTTATTTATATCTGACCTTTTCTATCCCTATTCGTTGATTTTACCTATCAGAATTTTGTAACTCATGGACAATAAAATGATGTTGTACTCTCTCGGAAGTAACTTTTGTTAGTTCACCCATACCATATGTATTCCATGGTGAGATAAGTTGTGTTTGTGCTATTCTCCATACTTGTTCTGTTATTGTGTCTGAAAGGATGGGGATATGGGTATGGCCAAGGACTTTCTCGCTTGATTCACACCCACACCCTCATGTATTTTATAGCAATTATATACTTAATCATTCAAAACACAATTTCCTTTACAAAATCACGACGAATAGTTCATTAGCACGAATCTATTTGCAATAAATTTGACTGAAACATTCCATTTGTCAACATAGCAACAACAAAAGAGATAAAGACTCAATTTTATCGCTTACATTATTTTGATAACTGAAACGTTGATAAACGACCAAGAAGAATTGATCATTTTTTAATGTCGGCTCAATACTTCAATTAGAGATTTTCGATATTGTTAATCAATGAAAAAACGAAAAGATGAATTAGTCGATTCCTACTGTTCATTTCTCGGAATTAATTTGATTCGATTCGAATGAGAAAATGCAATAACTATGGGTCAGATAGTTAAATGAATCAAGTGGCCAATAACAAGAGCATCCATTGACGTTGTCATCATTCATTAGTTCATTCTATTTTTTTTTGAATGAGAAAGAAACAGAAAGACAGAGATAGTGATCCTTTTTGTTGCATCAGAAAAGCAAATCGTACAGGACTGGTGAGATGCACATTTTGCAATGCTTTGGTATGGGTATGGGTTGGGTGTTCGTGTGGATGGGATGTAAGTGTGAGAAGGGTGTGGATGAAGATAAAAGAAAAACCAACCCACATCCTCACACTCCCATCCTTCGATAAGTATACCAGCGGGCAATGCCCAGAATTCGGGTGCCACGACTAGCGGAAAGAGTATCTGAATATCTGAATTCAGATTTCGAGTTTGACACTACTCTTTAAATCAAACATGAATGTGTTCATTTTGGTTATAAAAGCATATTGTTTATCATAAGAAGAATTAGTATACGAGTACAGAATGATTTGTGACAGCCGACCGCCTTGCAACCAACAGTAACAATTTCATGGTCCGAATTCGTTTCTGTTTTGCATTCTAAAGGTTCCAAATCTTCGTATTCGGGTATTGTGGAGAAAAATTCGGTGTCATTTCGGTGTGATCCAAGAATGAAAACGCGGCGAGAAGCATTGTGGTAAAGCTGTTGCCACTGGATAGTTAACTCAGACGTCCATTTGAGACTGTGTAGCCATTGTTGAACTGGATACGGATTGAAAATCGGCCTACAAGAAACTATCTTCTGTTATTTGACAATTAACATACAATCGGATAGTTTACAAAGAAACATTCATAATCTTTTCCCATCAAGAAAAATCATTTATAGACATGCATAAACTCAAATTGTTTATTCGAGGATAATAGGTAAACGTCATACGGCACATTTCGTCTTTTGTTCGTAGACCACCCTGACAAAAAAGCATCGAAATAGAACACACTTGCTTCCTCGCCTGTGTCATTTCTTACCAGTGTAATCTCATTCTTGTTCATTGTATTGTACACACATTGAGTCACAAACGCATCATTCTACAATATAATTTCTAGTCACACAATGCAAGAAATTTCATTCGTACTCGGTAGAGTCGGATCAGTTTTGGTAGATGATTTATAAATTGATAATTAAAATCATATGCTTCAGCATTGAACAAATATTGAATAGCTGTATGATTTCGAACCACTTTTGTCCATAGACTTTGGCCTGCACAATGAAACAAAAGTACATGGAATCATATTAAAATGATTCATAGACCTTGTAGATGAGTATGTGGAAAAGCCAATACAACTGTAATACCAGATTCGGGAAAATTCTAGAAAGGAAAAGGTATGTAATAGGATATTATCATTCTGCTCTATAGATACCTGAGTGACACTCGGAGGACAATAGCAATCGACAATAAATCGATTGACTTGCGGAGGAATGGCAAGATCGAATGGAGTCGATAATGTGCCGAATATAATACGGCCAAGATCATATGGACGGAGTTGTTTGCCAATATAAAATTGAATTCCTGAACTGTCAATACGATCTAACAAAAACAAGATAATAGTATTTCTTCTCATTATAACATTTTTTACTTGAAGCTAAATTTGGATTATCATAGTGCATTTCAATCATGTAATATTTTATGGCCAATTCGCCACCAATCGCATAGCCAGCTTCTTCTGGATATTCCACTATCTGTTCAAATTGCTTTCTTTTGTCATTTTCTTGAGCTAAAGAAAGAGACTTACATCTTGACCACCAGTCGCCCATCCAACAACAGTGTCCATCGTGCACATTTTGACTGATTGAACTACGTCATCACACACTCCTTCAGGCAGATTAGCATCATTGAATGTAGTCGAAGGATCACATTCGCTGAGAGTAAAATGATGCACAAGATCACGATTATCAGGATTGATCAGCACTTTGTACTGCATAAAAGAAGAATTGAAAAGAGAAAAGAGAAAAATCAGAAATTGATCATACTGCAATTGCATGCTTTTTAGTTGGATAATCGATTGGTATTTTGAAAACTTTACAATAATAGGTCGTTTCATTCGATGGAACTCGATACTTCAATAGAATAAAAATCGATCTGTTTGATATAAATTATGACAAACGAGTAACTGACATTGTTCATACGAAATTCGAAAGAGTCAAGTCCGGCAAATTTCTCGTCGATAGGTGGATTTGCATAGAATCGAAGTGGAATCATCTGTGAACCACGTCGATTATCATGATAGGAAATGTCACCATCAAATCGACAGATATCGGGATCAACAAGACCAAAGGCAAAAATAACAATATTTGTTCCAGACTAGAAAACAACCAATTTTTTCGTACCATACACAACATACTCTTGATGAATGTACCCTGATCGGAACATCCATACTATCACAAGTGTCAATGAAGCGTTTGAATTGAATAGCTGTCCATCAGTTTTGTTCACGACCTTGAATAGCAAACCAATCGATTGTTGTATTGTCGATCATTGGTCGTGAAAAATCGGATGCATATCGGTCCTCGAGTAAGGAAAAAACAGTTGTCTAATTATGAAAATGAATCATAGTCACTTCTTACTTGAAAATGAACATTGCCCGACTGATCGATCCATCCAACGCCGATATCAGCACCCTTCATTCCACCAGCTCATACATTAGCAAAAATGATATTGATCATAGACACAATTTTTATGAACTTACCTGGACTAATGCCCAAAGCAATCCAACCTGTGGTCTTGACATGCAACTCAAACAGAATCGCTCGTTCTATATCATCTACTGTCCACCAAAGATCTGCTACATTTGTCTGAAGTTCTATTGAATGATCATATTCAGCGAAAGGTTGAATATGACTCGAAATTCCATCGGATTTCTTGATCAACATCACGAGCGGTAAGAATAGTCGAAACACAACAAATATTCGCATTGTCGAAATCTAGTGGATACAATGTCAAGGTTTCATCGTACAATCTTGTTGTATCTCAGATAATCTCAATACAATGGTATAACAGGCTTTCGCATTTTCAATACACACGAGTTATTGAGAAATGTTGTGAATGACTTTTGCTCTGAGAAGGATGTGGATCATGAGAAGAGCCATAGCCACACCTCACACTCACCCATACCCATACCCATTTACGCACACTCACACAGGTACACAAACTCCTCCTATACTTACTATTTCGAGTACGCACATGTCTAGACGCAGTCACATACGTGTGCTTATATCTACGCTCTCGTATTCACCCATGTCTATACTCACATTCATGTGTAGTTTCATATTAATGTCTTCAGTGATGGGAAAATTGCTGATGCGGCCATAGCTGACGTTGACAGCTACCACTAGTCTATCTTCAAGCCTACTCTCTAAAGGCAAGGTTTCATAAGGAACCCGTCAATGGGTACCATTTTATGAATCTTTTTTTCTGAAAATTTCAGGATAAAATGGTTCTAGCTGGAAAGTCTAGAACCTTTGAAAAGGCTCATAAAATGGTGCCCATCGAGAAGATTATGCCTACCAACTTTTTTTTATAGAGTATATTTGGTCCTAAACTTATGCTTGCGCATATCGAACGTCGTATATTCTTACTTTCGACTAGGCCCACACCTTCGTCCAGGTGCATAGTCGTATACTTTTCTTATGACAAGGCGCAGCCACATGTATATGCAATTGTTTATGAGCGCTCACATCTATACTTATGTTGCTATATATTAGGTTGCCCGAAAAGTCCGCGCATCTCATATATAATAGTGGCAAAAAGTTTGAGAATAGCATATTTTCGATTTTTATTTCGGTACTATTAAGCTCCCATCTCAAGTTCAAATAGTGCTTTGGGTAGCCTATGAAATGCTCTGTTAAATGCTGTCCATGGCAAGGTTTCATGAAAGAGCTCTGAGGACTGGGCTTCTAAACAATCGCACACAGTAGTTTTTAGGTTTCAGAAAACTTTTTGGAGCCATTTTCTAACAAAGCTATCTTAAAGGGCACAAAATTCTGAACAAAAGAGAAATCACCATTTCTTCCATGACCTTCAGTTACAAGTTACCACTATCACAAAAATAAAACAAAATCGAAACTGATAAGAAAACCGCTAGAAATCGACAAACAACGCGTTTCCTCCATTTTCGTGATCGTTATGATGTTGTAAGGGAAGATCATAGAAATGACGATTTCTCTTTTGTTCAGAATTTTGTGCCCCTTAAGATAGCTTTATTAGATAATAGCTCCAAAAAGTTTTCTGAAACCTGAAAACGACTGTGTGCGATTTTTTAGAAGCCCAGTCCTCAGAGTTCATTCATGAAATCATGCCATGGACAGCATTTAATAGAGCATTTCATAGGCTACCCAAAGCACTATTTAAATTTGAGATGGAAGCTTAATAGTACCAAAATGAAAATTGAAAATATGCTATTTTCAAACTTTTTGCCACTACTATATGTGAGATGCACGGATTTTCTGGAAAACCTAATAACTATAAATTTATACACACACAACCACTGAGGGTCACGATAGGTATCTGGCCGTAACTGACGGTCACAGCTACTCACCGTCTACCGTTAACCTCATAAAATAAGATAGTTCCAAACTTACGTGCATGCATATTCACAATCGTATACTTTTTGTTACAACGATGCCACCGCTTATGTGTAGTTCTTTCATATCGATTAGGGCTATACGTACATCCATATTCGTCAGCGTGGAAACCACAATTCAGAACAAAAGCCGATTGACTGATTCTAACGATTTAAAATCTTCTTGAATCTATCAGCTAATCTGCAACCACAAACAACCGTGGGTGTCGAGTTACAATAAAAAATGACGACCATTTATGATAATCGTATACAGTTACCGTTACGGACATTTACGGTATTTTACAGAAGTCATGTACAACATCAGCATATTCACGGTAAGCGTAAACGACAGCTCATCATTGTTAACGTACACGACATTCGTAAAACATCGTAAGTGACTGTACACGGTGACTATATACAGTCATCCTTTTCTATTGTAATTTGATGCACACGACCATTTACGATCGTGGATCTCTCGTCTGAAAACATCGTCAAACTACGTTTATCTGGTAGAGAAAATGACAACGACTCGGTTTGTCATTCATCGGGCGGAGATATGCATCATATTTGCATTGAGATTGAATTGCTTAAGTACATGGAATATTTGTTTTTGATTAAATACAAAGCTATACTTATTCGCTTTTGATTGCTTTTAATCTTTATTGCCCCTCTTCAGGTTGAGAGTGATGTAGAATAAGCGTTCTACTACGATAAAAAAACGTGGTCTCTGTTATATGGGTGTGGGTGTGGGTGTAGGTATGAGAATTCTACCCACACCCACACCCCACCCTGATATCAAGTTTCAGTACTAAAAGATGCTGAGCTAGTGTTGATGTGCCGGAATTCTAAATCTGCATTTTCTCCCTTGCAAGTTGTTTATACCAATAAATTCAGGTTTTTTTTAGGGCGTGGACGCGGGTCTCTATTTCATCTTTGCCCAAACCCACATTCGCACACCCGCACCCCAAAATAAAAGTCCTTACTGTACTCATTATGCGATTAAATAAATGACAATGGATATTCTTCTGTTTTATTCGAGGTTTATTTAAACAATTGATCTCATTTTTTTCTATTGATAGCGAGAATTAGAACTTATTTTTTAAAAAGTTGCGCTCCGTCACGCCTAATTAGAACAAATCCTGTATAAGTTTAGTTTTACCTAAAGTTTAATTTTCCTTCTGGTATATATTTAGTAAAGGAAGAAATACAACTAAATGTCAAAAACAGGCATGAAATACAAAGGCAGAAACATCTATTTTTATTTTGTGAATATTTGTCTCATGATGACAATTGATTTATAATGGTGACATACAACCAGTTACTAATCGGTTATTGCAGCTGTTCATGTTAGTCGTTGTTCATGTTCTGGTTGAAGCAACTATGTGTCGAGCAGTCGTGGATTGTCCGATTATTTTCTTTAACTCTTCACGGATCTCCGGCAGACCAATCAACGCTAAAAATGGTGATGCAAAACTTGTAAAATATGGCAGATAATAAACAACATTGTTAATGAACTGTTCACCAAATGATGGATCATAAAAATCTTGTATTAAGATTATAACAACCCAAGGCATCCAATTTATTAAAGCCATTAAACTTATGGCTAATAATTGTAAAATCATTCGACGATTTTTTTTCAATGTATTCAATACCAATGTTGATGGTGCAACTTTTCGTTTCAGTCTAATAGCATGACCAATCATCAATAGATTAAAAATCAATAGAACACAAGGTGGTAACATTGTATCAACAATTGTATCATAGAAATTTTGAACAAAAGCATTTAAATAACATGGTCCTCCGCACACAAATACAGTTAAGTCGTACTGATAACTTGGGTCGCATGGAAATAATAGAACAAGATACATGTAAATACCGAAAGCATAAAAGCCAGCAAATCCCAGTGGGATATAATGAAATAATAATTGATGTTTTATAGTACACTGTTTATGAAATACTAAAAAATAACGTTCAATTGATGCATACGTTGTTAGAAACAAAGATGCCGCTTCAAGAGAATAACTCCAAAAAATCCAAAATAAACATACTTTTGTTGTCTGCACATAGCCTAATGAAAGATAGTACAATGAAAATGGTAATTCAGTTACAATTAACAAGAAATCACTGATTAATATGCATAAAATAACATGATGATTGATGCGATCAAAAATCAATTTTTTGCGTAATCGAATAAAATAATAAAAGATAATGAGAAAGCAGATAAAGGATGGTATAATCAATGTGATTAATAATGATATTGTAGCAATTCGCTGTTTTAGACTGATACTAGTAGATATGCCTTCCGATACTAACGAAATATTATTCGTCTGGTTATTCATATTGAGTTGAAGAAAGTATGATGTGATCTTCTGTTGGTTTATAAAAATGACATACACTCCGTAATGAACAAGAAGAAGATCATTCTATCGAGAAGACTTTGTAATACATTTTTTCTGAAACTATATAATATATATTTCTATATTTTACCTTAATCATGATGAAAAAAAAATGAATCTACTGAGTAACACGATTGTGAATCTACTCCTCACTTAATAGTAATACTATTTAAAAAAGACAAGACAATGTAATTCTTGCTGAGAAAATTCTAACTGCTCCTATTCCCTCCTTCTTAGAAAGAGGAATAACGAGGAAAAGAAAACGTTGTTCTTGCTGTACAACACAAAACACATTAAAGCTTCCAGTTTATGATGAAAATAAATCAGCTTGTTCTTTCGAAAAAATGAAAATATCTGGAAGTCATTTTATGTCGTTTTGGTATGATTTGTAATTTTGATCAAGTTTTTTCATAAACTCCTTATAGCACTACTTGATTTTCGAAACAGATAAAATAAAGGTTCATTCTAAAAAGAGATACTTTTAAAATACACATTCTTCTATTTTAATACTCGTCAACTATTTATTTAAAGTTAATAATTGATTTCAAGCATACAATTATGAATTTGAATGCAAATATCAATGATTTAAATAGTTGATTTTTTAATCTTCATCATATTATAAGTTATTCAAACCAAACGTTCTTACAAAATTATCATAGCTATTTAAAAGACTTGATATCTACTCAAGAAAAACGAAAAATAAGGCTTTTAAATGTCAACCACACAACAGAAAATAAAATAGATTACGAAATTTTGTATGAAGTGAATAAGCTATTCAAATAATTAATTAACTCTAGACATATTTTTTGACTAGCTATGAACACTGAAGTGGCTAAGACAATTTTCTTAAATAGAAGAATCTTTAATTGAAAAGTCTCTCTTTTGAGAAGCTACAAAAAAGGTTTGCATCATTCATAAGAAAAAAACATAGAAATTTTATTCGATGCGCTGTTTGTTGGTTTTGAGCGAATATTTGGCTTCTGATTGAGTTGTCATAAGTCTTTTTGAGACAACAAGTAAGTTAATTAGTTGAGCGAGCTCAACAGTAAGCTTCGAGATAAGGCGAAGATTAAAAGACAAGTCAAAGCCCAAGAAGTATATGAGAAACAAAAAAGACAGAAAGAGGCGAAAGGAAGAAAGTAGAAAACAAGAACAGAGAGAAGAAAGCAAGAAGGATAAAAGCGCTTGAGCAGGATTGTCGATTGGAGGGGGAATGAGTCGTTCCTCCACCAAGAATTGAAAACATATCCGACTTTCCGCGAAAATTTCTGATACTTTCTGCCAAATTTTAAAAAATTTCATGGTAAATTCCAGCAGAAACCCTGTTTTTGAGTACTGTTCACCATTTTTCTGGCAAAAAGTCGGATAAAAACACTTTCTGTAAACAAAATCTCGTGAAAAATTGATGAATTTAGCAGGCAGTGTTTGTTCAGTGACTGCAGAAAAAGGGAAAAAACACTTTCTGTCTAAATTTTCAAAGTTTCTGTCAAATTTTTAGTCCCTTCCACTTTTTAAAACAATCAACAACCCTGCGCTAGAGAATACCATAGATAGAATCAGTTAGGGGAGGGAAGTTACCGTTACGTTGCCAAGTAACTAGTAACTCCAAAGTTACTAGTTACCAAGTAACTAGTAACGCCGAAGTTACTAGTTACCAAGTAACTAGTAACGCCGAAGTTACCAGTTACCGAGTAACTAGTAACTTTGGCGTTACTAGTTACCAAGTAACGGTAACGTTTTATGGACCCTTATCTGGCGACGTAATATTCGAATACCTTAAGATGTTCGAATATTACGTCACCAGGTAAGGGTCTATAAAGCGTTACCGTTACTTGGTAACTAGTAACGCCAAAGTTACTAGTTACCAAGTAACTAGTAACTTTGGCGTTACTAGTTACTCGGTAACTAGTAACTTTGGAGTTACTAGTTACCTGGTAACGTAACTAGGTAGTAACGGTAACTTCCCTCCCCTAGAATCAGTTCGGTTCCAAAGAAAAATAAACGGATCCCATCTAAATCTAATACTGATGATCACTTGAAAAGCCTAACTTCGACGGAGTGCATAAGATATGGATTAAACGTTGTATAGATGTTTCACTCATCGCAATACATTACTAATAAGAGTTTCACTTCTCCATAGGTGTTATCATTTAGGAAGTTTCCAGAGACTAGGCTGTAAAGCAGAAGTTTTATGATGGCAAATTTAATATCAATACATTTCAAGCAATAGAGCTCGGGTTACATTCATTTCAAAGAAAATTCGTACTACTTCGTTGAGGAAAAGGATGTTCTTAATCTTTATTTTGTTTTATCTTTGGAATCATTGAAACTTAAAAATTCGGAAAATTCTAGGCATAGTTATCTGGAAAACTGTGAGTTTATCAAGAATTGATAATAAATTTTATTGACAAAAAAAATTTGTCAGCAGTTCAACCATTATCGAAAAAAATCAATGTTGAGAAAAACGGAAAAGAAGCTTTTCCTTTATATATTCTTTCTCTTATTATTTAAATTGGGGATCGAACATAAATATATTACATGCCAGTCGAAGCACTTATCGTGGTATATTCGATTATCTTCGTAGGAGATACATCACGACAGATAAGACTACTTACCGATGTCCTGATATCTGTTATACTATTGAACAACTTAACAATATGGGAAGAATAACAAATTAATTTGTTTAAATCATTTATTATCTTTTAGATGTTTTAAAGACTGATAATGATAGTTAATTTTTACTAGTGATTGAGAATAAATATGGTATTTTATTCTACATAAAACATTCACTTTAATCAAATCTCAGAACTTTAATATACTCTATAGACTGTGAGTAAAGAGAAGATCTGCACTCATAAGATAAAATTATCGGAGATCTGAAACATGTCTCTAAGGTGTGTTGACTTTTTTTTGTCTGAAAAATATTCGTTTATTTTTAAAATCTAACTCTAGAAAAAAATTGACTGATTGCTCTAAACATTAGTATATTGAGATAGTTTCAAAGATCATTCATAACTCTATTTTGCTCTCCATTCTCCAAAAAGTTGAACAATCTAAACTGTTTTTATGATTTCGTATACTAAGCATTTCAGGTAACATGTTCATATGTTTGTTTCGCAGAACATTTTTTTACCGAAAATTGAGTTTTCTGTGGTGGGGATCTGTTGATTCGTATATAAATTTCGATTCGATTTGATTCAGTTTCAAACAAACATGAAACGATCCCGTTCTTTTTAATTTGTTTTCGATTATTTTTGATGAGATACGAGACGCAAAAAAAATTGTATATTGTCATAATTATATTCAAACATTATATTTCATGAAGCAATGTTTTTATCATGTACTAGTAGAACATGACAGATGTTCGTTTCGATAGCAAGTGAGTGGTCGATTTTGTTACTCGACTACTTCGTATGTAGCTTAGTCAGAATATCATTTTGTCAGTACACGGAATAAAAACGCGACTCTAACAGCAACAGCAACTGCCTTTTTTGAATCGATTTTGATGAAGCATTATAAACTGCTGTAGATGTGTTGTCTCGTAAAAATATTCAATGACTGTCATGACTTTATGCTATTTAAACAGTCATGTTTATCGTAAAAAACATTTCTTGGCCCCAAAAAAATTAAAAGTCAAAATTTCGAAAAACTGACTTCAGATTCGGATTCTTCTACCTCGATTACCTTCGGTCAAACTTTATAACTTTCGAAATACATTTGAACACGTGACCTGGCACATGCATACAAGCAATCAAGAAAGCAAACTCATTTTATTTCATATGACCCTCCTTTCAGTATATGATGTGTACTGAAAGTTTTCTCGGAAGCTCCATTAAGAGAGTTTCCATGAGACCATCAAGAACCATGCCAGAAATCGAAGAACTGGACAAAATTTTGGCTTTTTTATTTGATGTTCTCATCTTGTTCAGCATCATCTAAAACTTCTAAATCCAAATTTTTAACGCATTTGGATGAGCTGATGAAAAATTCATAGTTTCTCAGAAGGAGATACTTTTTAATTAAACATACAGCTATTTAAAAGGGGTACAACTATTGAAAAAAATCATAGCTATTTAAAATGTTTCGACTATTTAAACCACCACAGGTACCTAAAGTTTCCTATAGCTCTTTAAAATTTCACACGATTGTTGAAATTATGATAGCTATTTTTTTTACTATGAATTTTTTTATAATCAGTCGCCTGTATCAAAAATACATTCACTCTGACACAGACCACGATTATGGTACATACAACAGTTTGATTCTTTGTAAAACTCTTTTTTGGCTCTAGTTTCATAATCGAAATATTCCATTCTTTTGGCAACCCTGCTCAATTATATAATTAAAAGATATATATACACACTACATAATTTAAATGTATTTCCAAATCACAGTAAAATTATATAGTTTTTTCATTTTCATCAAACTCTGCTAATGATCTGATAAAGGAACATACAAGTAACTATATAGTTTAAAGAGATTTAAAAATGCTAGCAAAATCGTAGAATGTTTTTTCATTAAACGTTGCTCAATGATATGATAAAAAAATACAAGCTAATAGAGGACTAAATGGATTTCAAAAAGACAGTAAAGTCATTTAATTTTTCTTTTTCATCAAACTCTGGTCAATCATCTAATAAATAAAATATACAAGTAACTATTTAATTCAAATATATTTAAAAAACGACAGTAAAAGCATATATTTTTTCAGTTTTTTTTTCATCAAACTTATTCAAGCACATAATGAATACAATAATATACTAACAGAATTTCAAGGTTATGAAGATATAATTTGTACTTTGTTTTCGAAATCCCGAGATCATCTGTACCGTATTTGTGGTTTGCTACATTTTTTTCATCAAGCATCTATTTATGTTCTAAAGGCAAATTTTTTAAATAGATGTTTTTTTTTTCATTCAAATTGAAGTCTATTATTAAAAGGCTAAACCACAATTAGAATATTTAGTATTTGATGATACTTCAGCTGAACCAATACAAAAAATGGTCAAATTAGCTAAAGAAAATATAAATGATTATTTAACTATTTCAGCTGATATTACACAAACTACTGTTGAACTTATGAAGTTCTATATTGAAACAAAGAAACTCTTATACAGATTTCCTTTAATAAATCATCTTTCTGCAGAAGAAGCACAAGTCGGTTCTTCAGGGTGTGGGTGTGGGTGTGGGTGTGGGTTTTGATGAAGGGACCCACACCCACCCACACTCCACACCCACACCTACACCCATCCACCCTCAACTATGAAAATAATTATTCTAAACATTTAAATAAAAGGAATAATAATAATAATAATAATACTAAGCTTACAGCATAGTTAGAAATCATTATTAATGCAACGATTGTTGTAATTAATTGAACTATCGCATATTGAAGACTACAAACTGGATATGCAGTGTTTTTGACTGCATAGATTCGATATAGTGTGAATGGTAATAGAACAGCAACAAACATAATGACTCGGAACAAGATCATTGCTGTCAACTGCTGATTAAGTTTTCGACGTTGAATCGAAACTTGTTGTCGAATTATACGATGAACATTGCGATAGGCTAATAAACTGAATATGGTTGAAGTTGAAATTGGTAGACATCCATTTAAAAAAATATAATAAACAAACGAATAATAATACTTCAAACCTTCATTAATTATTATACAACCAAATGGAGAAACAATAGTATAAAAAATAATATAAGGTGTTGTCTGTAAAGTGCATAAAATACTTGCTATAATGATTGAATAACGTGCAAATTTTAAGATGCTCATTTGTCGGAAATAAAGACAAGGATTAGTTAAAAAATATTGGTTTAATGCTTCAAAACATACTATAAAAGCAATTAGAAGTCGAAATGATTGACCCAATGTCGTTTTTATTTTACAAAAAAAGAGAGATATTTGCAGGATCAGTTTGATACATTAATTGAAATATTTGAGGAATACATAATTGAATAAATATATATATATATATATATGCTGATAACAGATTCGACAATTAAGTAATAAGCACAACGATTACCTTTGAAAAGTTTCACTTTAGTAAATACAAAAATATTGAGAGTATTATCAACAAGAGCAGCAAGAAAAATAAAAAATAAGCCATATAAATTTAATTTTTGTGCGATGTCAATAATCTTTAGAGGAACTGACGACGAGGGCATTGTATTTTTTTGTAATGAATGTGAATATAATCTTTCTTTTTTTTTTTCAATCTTTCTTTATTTTTTTTTATCAACTTTATATGATAGATTAAATTGCTAAAAAATATAGAAAAAAAAGCTACGAATCACGATGCCACGATTGGATAATGCAACAGTGCCATAAGACATTAGCAAGAAAAAGAGAGATGCGTATAAGTTAAATTACAAAAAGATTAATAAACATAATAAGATTTAGTTTATAATACAATAGAATGTAGTTGCCCATATCTATCTTCATTTTTTGTTTTATTCTACTGAACTTTCCTTCTCGTTATTCTTAACTACTGGTACAAATAGAATATGGTGAATATGTAATTGTTATATCTTCTTAAGTTAGTAGAGCTAAACTGAGTGAAGAAGTGAATTGTAATTTATTATTTTCACGCTTGCTATTTTCTAAATGAGAAAAAAAGCTATACTAATTTCTATTATAATTTGAAAACTCTTTACGAGGATCAAAGATTAGATTTACTTCAACAATAAATCGGCTTTCTCAATCCTGATTGACATATAGTGAGTTGATCACAAAAAGTCATTAGATAAGACAAGCTCGAAAAAGCTTACTTAACTATTGGTAACATAAATATAATCATTAAAGAAATGAACATAGAATTAGTTAGATGATTACATCTATGGTCAAATAACTACCATCTCATACGATTAAGATGTTTGAATTAAGCATATATATATTTCAAGTAAAATGATAACGATAAATTGTGACTTACGATATAAAAAGAAAAAGAAATAGTAGAAATGATTGTTGTTTGCTGTCTCTCATTTCTTATAAATATGGTATTATAATAGAACCTCTACTTTTAACTGTACTTTCCATTCTATTGCTATGTATTATCTTCCAGATTTCTCTGCGCAACTCTCTTTTAGAAATAATTTATATCGATTTCATTGAAAGCTTTTTCTAAATATGAGTGCATTATAGAATACAATGAAGTGAGCTTTTTATTTTGGCATTAACAATGTTATTTCAGATATACGTTTTTTGCCTTGTGATTAAATGAAAGTTAAGTGAAATATTTTTTTTTATAATTTTACAAAAAGGAGCACGTTTAGTTCGGTCGCACTATAGTTATACGCCGTCGAATAAAAAAAATTATACATTATTGCTTCATTTTATTGCATACATTTGCTAATAGTATTTCAACCCAAATACCTTACATTATTGAAGATAAAAATGTTGAGAAGCTATAGTTAATGATCGATGAACTATGCCAATTTTTGTAAATTCGACTTCATATTTTGTGTTTCAATTCTCATCTATCATGTTTTCATTATTGCTGTGAATATTAAAGTTCTTAAGGTTCAACCTTCTTTTCATAGAGGAATAAGTTTGCAGTACTCAGTGTAGACGCAGTGAAGGACTGTACATCCACACTCATGATGAATAATACTATATGTCTAATAACATTTGTATTTGTCGAGAATCTTGAATTTTGTGAGAAACATATGTTCATTTCTCAGTTTTTGCAAACATAAAACATGTGATATTGGCTCTGATATTTAGTTGTTAACGTCATCAACCCTATCGATAATTCGTATGACCATATTTATGACTAAAATCGGTCTTCTCATTGAATTGCAAATGTGTTTTATTCCTAATTATTATATGTATAGTGATCGGATTGAAAAATGAATATTTCAAAAGGGATTTATTGTGATAAAACTAAAAATAGTAAAGTTGCTAAACAGATGATTGTAATTGTTTCTCTTTTAATATATACAAATTTATATGATTCAATTCATCGTTTTCTTCTCGATGATTGCAAATGTAATATTCATTATTGGTATAAATTTTATGATTAGTTCAGTCAATTTGTACGCAAGAAACAAAAATCATTTTCAAACAGTTATGCAACAGAGCTTCCTATCTTAATC
Organism: Rotaria sp. Silwood1; assembly: GCA_905250075.1. Lineage (NCBI taxonomy): Eukaryota > Metazoa > Rotifera > Eurotatoria > Philodinida > Philodinidae > Rotaria > Rotaria sp. Silwood1. Next base: position 243,404 of record CAJNOP010000229.1, read on the forward strand.
ATGGAATAAGAACGAAAGAACATTTTTGGCTAGATTTGTTTTAGTGAATTCCTTTCTGTATGTTGTCGATGGCATTACATAAAGAATGAAGCCGAGTATCTGTGGAGAAAAAGAAAGAAGATAAGTGCCAAGCAAAGCGTGCCGTTGCCAGTCAGTTAATTGATTACAGGCTAGGCTAAAGGTGAATACAGCTTGAGGCAGAACAGAAAGAATGATGATGATAGGAGTGATATAGAGTTCTTTTTGAGTTTGCATTTCTTTTTTGATTACTTGTCCAAATGTCACTGTTCGATCGACTGTTCTTACTCGACTATTGGCGATCATTATAATCAAAACTGTCACTGACACTACTTGAAGGATAAATGGAAGCAAATGATGAATGAGTGTCGAAATTCGATTGTAGGTTAAAATTACAGGATGACTGAAGCTGATTACGCAAGTTGACAATTTGTCGTCATCGTATTCAATCATGGTGTAACAAACAATTTCATGAGCATGCAGGATGAAAAGAGCCAGTAACGTGAAGACATTAATTTTGATAGATAAACGAGCATTTTTTAATGTTGTTGACATCGGAAAGCAGATGATTAGCAGTCGATCGATGGTCACCCAACTTGTTAACCAATACGTCGATCGTGTCGAAACTGAAAGAATGTAGGAGATTCCTTTGCAAATGTGAAATTGATTGATATTCATCATTATTTGAATTAGTTTCGTTAATAAACAAAATAAAGCGATTTGATTGAGACAAGAGACAGTAAACAAATAGTTTCCGACACCGAATTGTCGAGGCTTAGGACGTTTAAAAGTAAAAATAGAACAAAGATTATTAAAGAGACCAATCATGACTAGAAGAAAAGTGATAGAAAAATAGATACACTTCGTTTGTTTCGAATAGTTGGTCATTAGTGAATCAACCGTGAAACCAAATGGTTCTAAGCTAAATTCACATCGACGTCCTTGATAACATGGCGGACAAAGACAAATAAAATCGTTCACATCTTTTTGATCGCCTTGTAGACATCGTCCTCCTGCCAGACATCGATCGCATTGATCTAATTGACTATCATAACTAAAGCAGTCTGCACGATAGTGATCATCTTGACAGACACAAAGATAATTTTGATCGTAGAAACAGAACCGTTCGGTATCATTACGACAAATCTGATGATAGTGAAAAATGTCTGGAACAGATCTATCTACAGCTAAAAGAGAGAAAAAATATTCATTATCGTAATCAACGATGACCTATTACTTACCTTTTGAGAATAATGATTCGACATGTGGGCACAGCTGAGGTGACGAACGAATATCAATCGTCATTTTATTCAAGATGTACATAATGAAATAGGAAACATGTGCTTTGTCTTCATACAGTTTAAGCAGACCGATGATAGGTCCATGAGTACCAGAATGATCATAGTAAATGACCGACGGTAAACTATGATGAACTTGCTGGTTTTGGCAAATCAGTCGGAAGTAATCAGCGATGTTGTATAATTGCACAACAGAAGCTCGAATTGACAGATTCATTATCATGTTCAATTCTACGCGTACTGATGCTTTCGAATATTCACATCGATTGCCATAGAAACGGTCCGTACAGATGCACAGATACGATATTTCTTCACTGAGATCATACTTCAGATGGCAACTACCATTGTTCAAGCAAGGGTTCGAAATGCAAGCATCCGAGTTTATGTAGCAAGTTGGTCCGAAACGATGCAGCGGACATAGACAGTAGAAATTCGGCTGTCGTACAGCACAAAATGCATCATGTGAACATTCGATGTTACAACGTGGTTCGTATAGCGAACAATTGACTCCATAGTAACCTGTTTTACATGAACAAAAATACGAATCATTTCGATTGAATATTGGCAAATAGGTAGAATTCTCATTGCAATGATGTTTTGAGTCATTATAGTGAGTCGTATTTGCAAACCAAGCAGGAAACCTCAATACCAGAGCTATGCGAAAGGCAGGTAGAAAGTCGAAATATATCGGATAATGCCATGAGCCCAGCGCATCAATCATAGTATTATTTTCTAGAGAGAAAAGATCGAAATGAACAGAATATGGATGATTCAAAGTGACATCAGTTCTATTATGAAAACGCGCTCGTTTGTGTTCGAGCATGGTATCCATTCGAGAATAGACGAGGTAAAATTTATGTTTGATTATTTGATCTCTTTCGATCCGAGGCACAATGGTTAATGTATGATGATCGAACGTTATACTTTCAAACCACAAAGTGACCAGGATTCGTAGTGTCATATTCGAAATTCTGGTCGGCATCGTTTTTCGATCAACATGTAAAATAAAACTAATGCGATCACTGAAAAATTCACACCAACTACCGTAATAAGCCGGAGGACATAGACATCGGGTTTCATTTTTTTCTAAAATGGCTACACCACGATTGCATCGATATGAATAGGCGTTCCAAGTCGAATCATGATCACTAGTGATATTTGTCTCTTCGTTCGTTTCTGCCATATGTTCAGGTGGATACCAGGGTGGAAGTATATAATCCGAACGCTGTAATGATAGTTTCCTTTTGTCCGCTCGATATTCAATTCGATTTTGGATCGATCCTGTCGGACACCAATATTCATCCTCACCATACGAACACTCACGGATGCCATTACATCGACCATTTTCGATGCACTGGCTATTGTTGAGACAAATGAAATCATAGATATTTGAACATGATCCATCTTTGTCTAGATAGATTGAGCAAACTATATCCGTACAATTCTGATCTAAGCCCGAATCACATGCATCGACATAGTTCTTATGCTTGATGTCGCAACGAAAATGAAAACCCCAAATATCACCTGAGCCAGCATTTGCAGAAAATGTATTTTTCTCGTCATAAGCATTGTAACAATGTTCTTTATTATCGCCAATTTGTGTGAGATTAATGCATGGACGATTAATTTCAATATTCAATGGATCGGTTACATTTGCTCGATAACATCCAAATTCGAAAGAAATATTACAAATCGTCGAGAACGGCGCTTGCAGATAATATTCTCGACATTGTTGACGACGACGATCTATATCAGGCAAACGAGCGTTATGAGGCGACCATTCGTCGATGAGTAGAATTCCTTCTTCATCTGACGCATCAGCACAATCCCATTCACCATCACAAACCCACTCAAGATCAATACATTGTCCTGATCGACATTGATATTGATCTCGATGATTTTGACAAACCCAATATTGGCATGACGAATGGATTTCATCGGTATGATTGGCTAAATTCCACCAACTATCACAATACCAACGAAAAACCATCCATTTTCTGTGCAAAGCTGCATCCATGATGTTATTATTTAAAGTCCAGTTTCTAATTGATGATTTTCGAATGTATTCTTTTGCATTAGAGCAACTTTCTTTGTCATATTTTCTACATGGTAATTGTGTTTGAAGTGGTGCATCTGTACCATACCACATTTCATCATAGCTGTTTGAACATTCGGTTGTTGCTGAGCCCAAGTAGATCAATGGAAGACATTGGTTTTTGTCATTGTAACACTGAAAACGTTGTCGACCAACGTTACCTGTACAAAAATTCTTCTCAACAATTTTCAGTTCATCTTCACCTTTTAGACAATCGTATGATCGATCACGAATTCGATATTGTGAAATGCATTCACCTGCTTCATCGCACATATCAAGTTGAACTGCATAGGGACGACCATTGAAAGTTAAGGAATCATTCCAACAGAATGGATCATGTCGAAATGAGGAGTTTGGATTCCGAAATCCGACATTCGAATCATTCAACGTACAAAGTACATGATTCGATCGAGCAGTGGTCAGAATTCCATGTTCAAACGGTATAATATATGGTTCATGAGCCTCAAAAACAAAGCCTCGACATCGTTGATTTCGATGTAATGCAAATATTTGGAAATTGGGGTTATCCGTCGACTCGCTTAGGTTATAAAAAAACAAAACATTCGAATTGATCAATCCCTCAGGTGGATAAAGAATCAATTGATCATCTCTCGGACATATATCTATTAGCATTGATGTACAGTTGAGACGATTACATGGACAATCATATTCAAAACCGTTGGATAGAAAACATCGAAATAAGTATTGACAAATTTCTTCATCAGTCATATTTCTAGACGGATAACGATAATCATCATAGTTTGGATCTGGCCAACAAAGTCCATTGTCCAATGTCCAAGTTGATCGATGTGGACCAGCTTCGCACATGTAATTTAGATTGCGTTTGGTAAAACAATCATCTTCAGCTAGTCCATATCGTTGAAATGCCAAGCGTGTATGCCAATTGATACATTCCCCATCACCACAAGAGTACATACCTGATAGACATAAATGTTCATCGCATTCGATTGAATTCGGCTTGAACGAACACCATTGACCATAACCTTGAAAATATTCATCACTCCAATCCATACAGTCGTAGTCACCTATTAATAAACTTCAGATATGTATAAATGAGAAACATTATGAAAGTCATCGTATACTAACCATCCAGCCAGAATTCTTCGGCAATGCACATACCATTGGTGCATCGAAATTCGTCATTTTCACATTCATTGAATTCGAGTTTATCCCAATTTTCTTCATCGATTCCATTCAGACATCTAGAAAAACCATCACATATTTCTCGCCAATCGAGACATAGATCTCCTGAATAACAGGGTAAAGTTTCATAGCAAATAATCTTTCCATAGCGCTGGGTATTCCATGAATTAAGTAAGTTTTTTTGTCCGAACTGGATTTCAATGGTTTCTGCGAATGATTTTGCTTCATGTGTCAATTGATATTCACAATATTTGCCAAATGTTCCTGGTTTTATACAGTTACATACAAATTCATCGTCGTTCATTAATGAATGATTGTAGAAGAATCTAGCATATCGATCAACCATCTCTACACTGGAGCTCCATTTGAGAATATCATTCGGATGGATATTTTGAGCGATTAGATCATGAAATCGTTTCAATTCTCCCTGATTATCACATTCTGTTCGATTTCGATTAAGTAGTTGGCTACGACGCGGACGCCGGCAATAGGCAATCTCAACTCCGACTTCATAATTGTAATAGATGCAATCAAATTTTTCAAAAACTGGCTTATTTTCCGTATTATAAAGTAGAATGTAACTTAACGTTTCCATCAACATAAGAAAAAAACTGACAACTATAGATAACAACATCAGTGTATACTTTCACTTTGAAAACACTTCTACTTGCAAGAGAAAAACTACAAATGAATGGAATAATAAAAGTTGAAGTTGAAGTTAACTTTTCCTCTGGGATATTGACAAGCTCTAAAATTTTATTTGTCAATATTCTAATGAAGTATTCAATTGACATAATTACACAATCTGTTGTTCTATTTCAATCTCATCCTAAATAACAGAACAAATATTACAAGTGACATTTCGAGTGCAATATGTCAATCCTCATGTTGGGAATAAACTCAAATTTATGACATCATCGATTCTATATTGATACGATAGTGACTCTTGAATATGACAGAATCTGTTTTTCTTTTTCTTGTTCTGACAGATTGAGGGTGGACATATGGATTTTGTTTTGTTCTATTCTGAATAGATTTTAAGTGAGAAAAGATCGAACTTGATCTTAAAGAAGCACCAAAGAGTACGAACATCGGCTGTTCATTTGCAAGTATGACTTTTCTAGAACTTAAGAGAGCAATATTCGAATTTTTTCACAACTCTTAGTATTTATCGACAGATTAAGGATTGGTCTACAAAATGACGAAAACCGAAGATTAATAGCTACATCGGTTTTGGAGTTCTTCGAAATGTGCCTGTTCCTTATTTCATAATTCATTGATACATCTGGGTGCGAGTGTGGGTACGGGTAAATATAGCTGTGGATATAGGTGAGAAGAAGATTAACACTCACACCCACCCTATTATTGTTCATTTCAGAGTTAAATGATTGTAAACATTTTTTCACTAACTTTTGATCGACTCAGGCTATCAAGCCCGGCGTTATGTACTTGAAAAGAGCAGAATATAATTCTTATTTTTGTGTAAATCATTCCAGTATATAGACGCCTTTTTACAACTGTATCCATGTCGCTGTATTGTTTTTCTGTTTTTGCAACAAGTTTTGTCGACATTCCATTTCCCATTATATCATATTGTAGCTACAGTTCCGCTTAATATACGGTAAAATTTTGACATCGTC
>CAJNOP010000229.1:249718-268959 GCA_905250075.1 Rotaria sp. Silwood1
TCAACTGGATTGGTTAAAAGCAAATTTTGATAGTACAAAATATCATGTTGATGAACAATATCATGCACAACGACAAACATTACTTCATTGTGCTGGCAAAAAAGGTTATATGGATTTGGTTCGTTGGTTAGTCGAAGAACATTCAGCCAATCTAGATATTGTCGATATTAATTCAAATTCCGCTTTGCATCTCGCTGCCTATGGTGGACATGATTCAGTTGTTAAATATCTTCTTGATCGAGGTGCTAATCCACTTTTACTTAATAAATGGTGTATGAAAGCTGAAGAAGAAGGTTCTTTTCATGAAAACAAGATTAAGGATATATTTGAATCGATGTGCAAACGTGATATGTTTGAAATGGCTGCTGATGGTATCGATTGGTGGTTTGAATATTATTTTGGTGATAAATCACCAGATACAGTTAATGATGATGGCACAAATATACTTTATGTTGCATGCCGTTATGGTCGAACATTGATTGCAGAATGGCTCTTAAAAAAAGGAGCTGATATTAATAAAAAACTTTTAACTAAATCGGAAAGTACATCATTACATGCTGCTGTCTATTATGGACAGATTTCAACAGTTGACTTATTATTATCACATGGAGCTGACATAAATATAAAAAATAAGTATGGTTCGTTTGCATTTGATGATGCGCGTACGGATGATATGAAACGACATTTAGAACAATATCGAACTAATTTGAAGGAAAATAAACTACTTGCTGTACATTTGTATGGCGATGGTGCTAAATCTGGTAAAGAACCATTAGCAAAACTACAAATACATTGCAATGCTACATATAACGATCTTGTAAAAGCGATACCTGATTCAATGCGACCTAACTTTTCATGTTTTTCTATAGCTCGACGTCCATTAAATTTTGATGATGACAACACAACAGTTCTATCAGCTGTATATCGTGCTCGATATGGAACATCGAGATTTGTTCAATTACCAATATGTATAACAGCACATGAAAGAGCACGTTATATGAAAGCTGGTCATGTTCTTCGTGATGAGCTTCCTGTTAGCAATGCAAATGAATTTCAGCCAAACTGTCCAAAATTAACAATGAAGATCTGTCCATCAGATGAAAAGCAAACGTTTACTATTAAAAATTTGTCGTTTACTTTTCCGAATAATTGTGTGGATCAAGATGTTATAATTGATGTTGAATATATATTGCCACCAGATATTGATAATATCAGTTTGCCTGGATGTGCTTGTCTTTTTCAAACAAGATATGGTAACAGATATAAGTTAAAAGATATGCCAACAGTATTACTCGCTGGTGAACCAAATGCTCGACTATATAATTTGGCACCATTATCATCTTATTGGTTTTCTTATAGGACAGGACATACTCGTCTAATTTCTATAGGTGAAACAATACATGCTTTTATTCGTCATGAGAATATTATTCCTTCTCAATTAACTCTTCTGCCAGATATGTTTATTCAAGCTGCTGTTGGAAAACTATTTCACAGTCGTGATAAACCTGTTTCTTGTTACTGTTTAAAAATTTGTGAACACAATAAAGATGTCTTTCCTCATATTGCTTATCATGGAACAAATATAAAAGCTATAGAATCAATTCTTATGGATGGACTCGTTATGCCAAGTACGGTAGTTTCCAATGGATTACGTGTTTGTCCATCAAGTAATCATATTGCTCGAGGACTGCAGGCTTATGGTGTGGAAGATTTTTCAAATGGAATATTTATAACACCAAGTATACACTATTGTTCAGATCCAGCATATGCAGTCACATTTACACATGATGATGAAAGACTTATAGCCGTGTTGGAATGTACTGTAAAGAAAGATTCATTCACGACTTATAAAAGTACTGTACCGACGTATGTTGCTCGTGAAGGTGATGATATCAACGCAATAGAATGGCGTTTGACAAATACAGGGTGGTAAATAATATTATTCCAGGGGGGTAACACTATGATCTCGAATCGGAGATATCATGAATTTTATACCAAATGAAAGCTCGTGAAAAATGGGGTTTAGTGATAGTAAATAGTAAGACTTTGAAGAACTTTCTTGTATTAATTTATCAAACGTTACGATTTTTATCGACATAAAATATTATAAAATCAGTTCATCGAAAAAGTTCGGGGCTAAACTATATGTTGTACAACTGTTTATTTTCTTATTATTTATTGAGTACAATCAATAATCAGTATGACGACCATTAGCACTCTTTACTGCACGAAGTCGAGATGGATACGAACATAAAAGAGCTTCAAACAATTCGGTATTTTCTTCCATGTCCGTCAAAACATCCGCAATGTGCTTTTTAAGTGTGTCTTCACTATATCGATTATGTCCAGTTTCCGATAACATTTTTTGTTCAACTTCATCTTTCATTATTGATCCAATATGTTCCGCCGCATTGAGATCGGGCGAATTACCAGGCCAAATATCATTGCCCCAAAACTCGATTTTGTTATCTCTAATCAGATGTTGAGTCATGTTTGCTCGCATACACGGTGCTTTATCGTGAACAAATATCACATTATCCAGATCAATTACGTTTTCCTCGTCGGTGAGGAATGGAAATACGTGTTGCATTAAAATAATGTCACGAAAATATTGACCGGTCCAAGATTCACCTTTGTCTTTAATCACCCAATGCATTTTTTTCGCGGTGAAAATGATAAAAATACCGATACACGCTTGGTTTTTAACCATTTCGCGATACCTTTCATCGTCTTCAATATCTTCAACACTTTTTGCCCAAATCCTATCATTTTGATAATTTGGTTTGCGAACTGTCCAAACATAAAATTCATCTGATGGTGCCAGATGAAGAAAATCTTCTTCAGTCCAATCTTTCAACCAATCACAGAGCCATAATCGATCTGATATATGAGTTTCAGATTTTAACGGTCTTGAAATAACATGAAAAGGCTTTAATCCTTCCCTACGACGGTAGTTATTAACTGTTTGTCGAGTAACATATTCTTTTTGTTTCTTTGCAATCTCTTTCGCCACGACAGAACCGCTTTTCCGTTGGTGACCACTTGCTTCACGAATAATGTCCTGAGCAGCTCTCGATAACTTGAGTTTAGGACCAGCATTCGAATAATCAGCAAAACATTGGTCACACGATTTTTCCCACCATTCTGTAACAAATCGAGTCGTACGGTGAATTTTGTCGGCAATCCATTGTCTATTTATAAATGTTGCACCAGCATCACGAGCTTCTCGGAAAGTAATGCATTTAATTCTATCAATCATTCTTTGTTGTTCGGTATCATAAGCGCCAGCCATTTGAAATAACAAACGAAAAAACACTGAGATTTCACTCGACTATAACTTTCAGACAGTCCGAGAACGAAAAAATTTTTCAAATAACTAGTATCACGTGGAGAGAAGAACAGAACGCCAAAGAACCATCTTATTGTGTGAGTCATAGTCATATATCATCATCGTTATCATTTCTCTTTCGTTTTCATAAAAAATGTTCGTTTTCAATGTCTCAAAATGTATGAAAAATGATTTTTAACGTGTTTTTGAAAGAAAATTTCGTTGTTTTTAAAAATTTGGTACACGAAAGTTCTTCAAAGTCTTACTATTTACTATCACTAAACCCCATTTTTCACGGGCTTTCATTTGGTATAAAATTCATGATATCTCCGATTCGAGATCATACTGTTACCCCCCTGGAATAATATTATTTACCACCCTGTACAGCAGATATTCAAATTATATCTGTACTTTTGATTCCAGTGGTAACATCAAAAACGGAAGAAGCGAAATTAAGAGCTAAGAAACTAAGTGTTAATCCAGATAGTCTTAAATAAAACATGAACAACCATTTTTATATTCAATTTGTTTTCCCTTCAATTCTCGTGCGCCAAAGAATTGAAGTTAATTTTTAAAAAGAAAATCTTTCTTAATCCATACAATTTTCATTGAAGAGACTGTAAGAATAAGAAGGGATAGAACTTTATTCATAATATGAATTGAATATTTAATAACACAATCGTGATTACTTTCAAGAAATTATATTTCCTTCAGATTTATTTAGGATAGTGTCCATCGTATTTTTTCAGTCTATAATGGTCCGTATTGTGTTTTAATTCAGGCGAGAAGTTGTAGTTGACTTCACCATATTAGCCTTCGTTGGCGAATATTTCTATTTGAATAATTTCAAATTTTAACTGACATACATAGAACAGAGAGAATAAGAGAATAATGGAATGAAAAAATGTTACGTCATCTTAAAGGAGTGTGGGTGTGGGTGATTCTCTTGCCGTAACACCGACACCACATCCACACCCACACTCACTTTTCCAACTGAGCTAAACTTTGACAGAGCTAAATTGATCCCACTACTACTTGTCATTAGCACCATCGCTTTTTTTGGTTCTTTTTCTCGTTATTAGTGATGATGCGATGCGAAAAATACTTTTTTTCGGCGAGCGAGAAATAACTTTTTTTTTCTTTCTTCGATTAGTTCGTTTTGATGCCGTCCCACTTTTACGATAGTAACAGTTGCTAGCATGTTATCGTTAGAGTTCAACAAGATAAAGAAAAAAGCAATGTCTACATCTAATTGCTGTGGGTCTTGTTGTTACATAGAAGCTTTTCAAACTTTGAGTATCAAGTATTTTGTTTTTTTATTACAACTATTCTTTTTCTATTAAAGAAACAGTGCTTTCTCTTTTCATATTTTCATTCTGCAATAAGACACAGGCAGTTATATTATAATTGTTTTTCGACGATCACAATGCGTCTTACAAGATGAATACAGGGATGCAAATATTGCAGGGCGCCTCCTTTCTGACTTGGACGTTAGAAAGTTAACATTTTATTCGCTCAATAATAACAATAAGACATCCGCTCTCGCCCTAAAACTTTCCTTTACTCTCCAATCCATTTTCGTCTCCATTTGGTGAACACAAGAAAATGAGTGTTCTAAACAGAAAAAAGGTGTCCGATTGGTCATCAAAACTAGTTTTTCTGCTCAGTATTGTTTTATTACTCGAAAATTTTGTATTTATGAAGATTTTCCTGTTTATCTATGAACAGACCAGTTGTATTACTTCTAATATATTAATGTGTGTAGCAAGAGTGAATGATTAAACTTCTGTTTTTCCTCAAACAGCTTCAAGATACAACATTGAAGAGTGAGAAATCTGTTGGCTGCAGAGAGAAAAAAATTGATTTCAGTCTAGTGTACGAAACAGGATGAGAATTAGGCTGCATGTAAAAAAAAATAGAACGGAAGATATTCGTGTAGGTTGTTTTGTGGCACTTATTCATTTTATCTATATTTGAAGATTTAGGAATACTTTACTCGGACCTAAGAATATTTGTTTATTTTTTCTTCAGGAATATTCTAGAGGTCGACCTAGTCTTTCACAATTGATCAGAAAAAATCCTCTTTGAGTTACAAAACCAATTCATAAACATCTAGTTTCCTGAAAGAAAATTGATCAAAACGCTAATTTTCACTGGAAAGTCACTCTCACATAACCGATACTCACTTTCATAGTAGTAGACCATACTTTTATGTTTGGAAAACGCTTAGAGTTTGGCACTAGCGTTTGTTATCTTATGTCACATGATAGTAGCTCTCTCTTGGTGCTTAATGATTTTCTATAGATGCTCTCCCTCACTTTTATACGTGGCAAATCATATCCAATCGTGTTTTTTGTTACATCTTTGCTCTTGCGCTCGATACAAACAACAAGTCCGATTTTTTCAAACGACTTCAATTACCCTATTAAAGACATTATTTACTCTCATAAATGATTCATTATTATTGCCTCACCGTTGCTGCTTGTGTCTTTTTTGCTTTCTCGTTATATTTCATTTTTCTTAGCATGCTTTTGCGTCACAGGTAGCAGAATAAGAATAAAAAAAAATAATGACTCATTAAAAACATCTCGCGAAAAGCAAACGTTGATTGACTATGGCAGAAGAAAGAATTCTTTATCCATTTAAATTTTTTTTTATAACGTCCCCTACTCTGTTTTGTTTACTATGACGTTTTCATGTGATCAATTACGCAGCTTATAAAACGCATGAACTTTTTTTGTTCCAAGTTACACCGAAATAATTCAACACAAGAATTGATAAGAAATGGGTAGTTCACCGTCGCGTTCAATCCCGAATTTTGACGCAAGAATTCGAACCAAGGATGGAAAGAAATTTCGAATTTCGTATCATGACTTTGTTGATCACATTTTATTGCTTCGTCAAGTGATCGATCATCCAGAAATCACACAAGAAGGACTGACATTGAATCACTTTGTGAATGATTATTGTAACCGAATGGCTCGACAGGAAATAAAAACTAAACGCCAACAATTGAAACTTCCGGTACAAATCGAATGGATTTGGCATGTTCATCGTCTTCATCCTTTAAATTATCATGCTGATTGTAGTAAACAACTTCCAGACGGTAAACTTGTTGATAAAAAAGTTCGTCAATTTCTACAAAATCCTGAAAACCATCGTGATTCAAAGATCTCGTTTTCATCAATAAGTAATCATTTATTATTTGTTCCATCAATTGATTTGAAAAAAGCCGTGATTCGTCAACGTGATTTTCTTGAAAAATTCCAAACACATTATCTCTATTCATTCGATTTAAAAAAGATGGATCGTTCACAATTCGAACATTTGGTACAAAATTATATATCGTTTATGAAATTGGCTCAAAAAAACCACATGATCGTACCTACTTTTGATATTGATTTGATCTGGCATACACATATGAGATATCCATCACAGTATCAATCTGTTTCAACAGCTCTATGTGGTTTTATTCTTGATCATAATGATGCAATAGAGTCAAATATTTTGAGCGATGCTTATCAGAAAACTGCTGAACGATGGGAAAAGACTTATAAATCCGAATATGGTCACAATATTGATCGAAAAAATTTAGAAACATCACAATACATGAGTTCATGCGCAATGGTTTTTGTGCCGCTTTTCATTTCGAGTGGTGGTGGAGCATCATCGTGTGGAGCGATTGCAGGTGGCTGCGGATCAAGTTGTGGCGGTTGTGATGGAGGTGGAGGCTGTGGTGGTGGTGGTGGAGGCTGTGGTGGTAGTGGTGGTGGAGGTTGTAGTGGAGGTGGAGGCTGTGGTGGGGGCTGTGGTGGCGGAGGATGTGGTGGTTAGATCCTATCAATAGAACAGAAATAGTTTTGATACTAAGACTACATGCATGCTTAATTATAATAAAAATTTCATATATTCATGTATTGTTTGCTTAAAAATGTAATAGAATAAACATTGATTCCTTAACTCTGAAAAACAAATGTTCCCAGAGCATAAAACTGATCTTTGAAATGATCTAATCATAAAATAACAAGTTTTTATTTGTCTCGGAGTTTGTTTTTATACTGATGACTATTACTATGTTTGACATCGACTCAGATAATATGAACTTGTAATAATTCCATTGTTACTTATAGTATTTATTACACTTTTGAACTATTAAATATATTGTACATTTGTGATTATTTATTCTTTTTCTACGAACATAGAGAATATTGCCGTCAATTTTTAGTTTTGCTTCTGTCAGACCTCATTTGCGGTTTGTATCTCATAAACTATTGTATGCTACCGATTTTTGTTCTTTTTCTTTGTGTAAAACAAGGAAAAAACAAGTTACATGCTTCTTTCTTCTGTCCTATTGCTATCTTAATAAAAAATCTATTTAAGATAAGTTTCTTCTCCCTTATGAGCAGTTATCGCTTATTTCTGTTATTTTCTCCTGAGAAAAAGTCTTTCGAAGTAGCAAGACATTAAAGTACGGTACCTTCCAGTCGCTTCGGTATCAGTAGATACTAGGGAATCAGGATGAGAATATTACAGTTGAAATTCATAATTATGACATTGGGCTAGGTTTTGTCTTTAATATTAATTCTGTAACAAAATACAAAGCAAAAGCTTACTTTCAGAGACAAAAAGAAATTTTTTCAGTTCTCTCTCGCGAAATAGAGGAAAGATCTCTCCAGCACATTTTTTAGAGCATGTCAACTCCTAGTATAATTTAGAACTTCTTGAAAAACTAATTCCGGCATAATGACATACATAATTAGAAAAGACGGCATTTAACGACTCTAACAACGGGTAAGAAATCCTATGTTTCCATCTGCAGATGTGCGTCCTTGATGATTTCTTTCAATTTCGTATGTATTCTAAGAAAATATACTCTTAACATTTTTTGCGCGAATATGTTGATGTCGTTCCACCCATCTTTACAAGATCTTTCGGTTAATATATAAGTCGTGGTTCAATGTTATAGGCATGCACAAAATCCTGTTATTAAGTGATAAAGATGACTCATTTACGATGTCAAGAACTGTCAGTTCCTGGCAAATCTTCGCGTGCTCTCTACTCAACTTTTATTGCTCTATCTGATACTAATTACAGATATGTCAAATCCGACTGAAAAATATGCAGGATTTGACCGAAAATTCACGTTTTTTGGTCAATTCCTACACATTTTATAGTAGAATTTGACATATCTGTAACTAGTATCAGATAGAGCAATAAAAGTTGACTAGAGAGCACTCGAAGATTTGACAGGAACTGATAGTTCTTGACATCGTAAATGAGTCATCTTTATCATCTAAAAACAGGATTTAGTGCATGCCTACAATGTTATTCTTTAGCAAATAATCGTGTCTATCCAAGGAGTCCACTAAATGTCACACAAACACTTCGTACTTGTTCCACGCAATTCGATAACAGTTACTGATTGGTATATAATTTCGAATAGATCACTATATGTTGTGAAACGATTCCTCAGTTACTAGGTCGTCAATATCCAAACGATTATCAATTATATGAGAATTTCAAAAATATTGGAAGAGTAAAAGATAGTGTCATTTGATAGATTCTTATAAGACATCTCTATTGGTATACAATGCAGAGTGGATCGATATGTTTCAGAATACAATAGGCATTGTACCATAGTTTCACTTGATGCACTCTTTATCAGTCCTACGGGTATATTGTTCAGTATTTCGAGTGAATAATATGTTCTAATACTTAAACTGTGAATATTTGATTTCATTTGCTAAATCTAGTTGAGATTGATCGGTTCATAAATAATAGACAGTGAAGAGCTATTTTCTGGGGAACAATAACATTATCACATGATCTCAACATAATCACTGCTATATATTTTAAACGCATATGTGTATTACTATTGATATTGACCTCTTATGAGCTTCTTTCAATACTGAACATAAATCTGGCACAGAATTTTCACTACAATATTGGTTTGTCGAATTAACATAAGAAAAAAGCTTATAAAAAATGTATAACAATAATATGTTTTTTGATTAAAAATGTATATAGTAGTCGCCTTTGCTTTGGAAACTTTGCGAAACGCGTCACGTTTTTTTTCTCTATTTAATTTATATATCA
Source organism: Rotaria sp. Silwood1 (assembly GCA_905250075.1). Lineage (NCBI taxonomy): Eukaryota > Metazoa > Rotifera > Eurotatoria > Philodinida > Philodinidae > Rotaria > Rotaria sp. Silwood1. The sequence continues at coordinate 259,143 of CAJNOP010000229.1, forward strand.
AAGGTTGCAGATTTTGACGGACTTTGAGAATCCCTCCTCATTTTTCTAGGATACACTAAGAATATTATTCGTTTGATTCAAATATTTAACAGAACTCATTTGAAAATTGGGAGTGAATTTTTGTATTTCGACTTTGATTTCCAACAAAATATGCGATCTAATAAGATCTTGCGTAAGCTTTTGTAGAGTCTATGTAACACTTTTGAACGTAGCTTCTCAAAAGAGATACTTTTGGGAAAAAGGCTAATAGCTACTTAATCAACCTACAGCTACTTAATATTCTTCTATAGCTACTTAATTGATCTTATAGCTACTTATTCATCCTACAACTACTTAATCGATCTACAGCTACTTAATGATCGTACACCTACTTAATATTAGCTACTTGAAGTTTCCTATGACTATTCAAATATCATACATGTATTTAAATTTGCTGTAGCTATTTATAGTTTGCGCACCTATTGAAAACTCCGCAGCCATTTCAACATACCACGTCAATTTAAAAACTCCTAGCTAAATACAAAAACCCCTAGCTATTTATAAACTAATAGCTGTTTAAACAATATGAAATATTTCTTTCACTATTTCGTAACTATTGTAACTTTTTCATAGCTATGAGAATGGTTTCGTAGATACTGAAAAAATTTCATACGTTAGATTATTCAAATAGCTAATCGATCTCTACGATGATTGCGTACTTTTTTGTATGTGATCCACACCTTGACATTGTTCTGTCTTTCTTTTCTCGAAGTTACGTGTAGATAATATACCACTCATAATCTCATAAAGAATCTATATATGAAAGTCTAATAATATTATGAACAAGAACACCTGTATATACTTATATATACGTATGTATATATATCTATTGCACACGAAATTGAATTTCATTACATTTCAAAATAATTTAGAATTCAAACTTAGTTCTTTCTCACATCTATCTTCACTATTTTTTCTTATCAATACCTTTCAGTCTCACGTATACATTTGTAACAAAAAACCTAGTTTGAATCGATATTAAATTTTAACAAAAATATTTTTTATGAATAGAAAAAAGCAAAAAGATTTTCTATATTGTCTTAACATTCAATTCATCTATAAACATAACTGTTTCTAGAAAACTAATAACAGTACGTGTATATCAAAACAAATTTTTCTATGAACCACCACATCCACACCCCCACCCCCACTCCCACCCCACCCACACCCACACCCACACTCACACCCTCACCCACCTACACCCACATTCACACCCCACAAATGGAAAAGTGAAATACTTCAAAACATTGGCATTGCAAAAATCAAGACTTTGATTTTAAAGCTCGTTGGTTTGACGATAGACGCTGATAAACTTAGTCGCATCTTAAAGAAAAAATTGAACTCCATACAGCTAACTAATTGACAAAATTATAGACGTCGTTTTTCTCGTCGAAATAACTGGAAAAGTCATATATTGAAATACGATGGAAATTGAAGTGTTTCACTTTTCCATGTGTCTTGCCAATTCTCACTAAAATCAAGTTTTGGAAGTAAAGATGGACTATGGGAAAAAATTGGTTTATAGAAACTGATAGGGCGTAAAATTTTCTATCGATTGGTCTATTTCGTTTTCATTTTAGCGCAAATCTCTTGGTTAGGAAATGTAAAATGCTGGAAAGCATCTAAATCTATTTTTGCGTGAAAATATCATTTTCATTATGAAAAGTCAATATAGACAGATAGAGATCCCACCTATTAAAGTGCATCATGTAGTCCGGCGTCTCATACAATCCATATCACTATTTCAATCAGGACCTCACTCTTTAATAATGTGAAATAAAATTTGAAAAAAAAAACAAATGTAAGAAAAAATTGAGAAAAATAAATTCGCTTAAATTTTTGTCGCTGACTGTGGATCAGTTCATCTTAGATTTGATTTCAATTGAAAAATTATTCGAAATGATTCTTTAATAAAATTCTATATGTATTATCAATATTGATTTCAATAGTAAACATTTTTCATATGTACTTATGTCACATATTTGTTTACACTATCACCTGGTACAGTGATACGCATAAAAAGCAGCGGTATACCGGTAGCATATTGCCAAGCTGAGAACAACTATCGATGTTCCACTGTTAAAATGGCAATCAGATGGTAGCTAACCGTTGAAGTCTCAAACGACGGTCGATTTTTTGCCATTTTTGACAAGTACCAACAATTAATTGTCGGTATAGCGCAAATTATATCCAATGATTCTGTCAGTGGTTTTTCTCCAGTTCGAATCACCTTGATAAAATAACGTCGACTGTTTTTTTTTCACCTTGATATGAATTTTCTTATAAAGTACTGTAGAAAAAGTAAACTTTTGATCAAAAATATATTTGTTTGTTGTTTTTTTGTTGCGAAGAATTTTTCTTAATAACTACATTCGATTTTATGAGTTATATATCTGATTTAATAGGATTTTATCGGAACTTTTCTCCAACATCAAAAGATGATATTTGAAACGAAATTGAAAACATATGAGAAAATTAATAAGAATATTAAAATAGGGAATATCAATATAAAATGAATAATTTTGAATTAAGACAAAGAATGTTTATTATGAACATTGTTTGAAATATCATTGAATTCAAGAATAAATTTCATATTACTATTTGTTTTTCTTCGAAACAAAAATAAAAAGATTTTCAGAGCTAAATGTCACAAAAAAATATTCTTCACTAAATCTAATATCATTTCAATAAGTAGAAAGTTTTATTTAGATAAACACCCACGAAAAAAATTTTTGAATAAAACCATGGTCAACCCCGATAAGCGAAACCGTGGTTTTCGCCGTTTTTTTAGGCGCGGAAGTCAGACCGTTTATTCGGTATTCTGAAACCGTCGCAAACTGCATTTTCTCTATACCGCGGTACGACACCATTTTCAAATACCGAATAAATGGTTTGACTCCCGCAGTTTTCAGAACCACTTCAAACCACGGTTTTACGCCGTTTTCAAATACTGAATAAACAGTCTGACTTCCATGGTGTAGGTATTGATCATTTGTTCAGCGATACCCACAACCCACACCCTACTTTCACGTCAAGTTTGAGCGAATATTTTCGATACCCGTATACTTCGTCCCTTACAATTCGCCCCAATTACATTTCAGCTCATAATTTTACTAATAATGGAAAGGTTTGTGTTGTAAATTGATAAGATTAGACATATTTGGGTCATATTAAAGCTCTCATGGTCAAACTAATGAATTTAAAATATAGGTTGCCATTGGTGTGTTCGAACCGAGATATTTAAATTTTTAGTTATTTACAATGCATGTAACGTAGTTACAAATCAAAATTTCAAGCGATTTTTTTTTTTTTATTGTCATAGTTGGATAAAACTTGTCAAGTTGCATAAGAAAAAGTATGTTTCAAATCAGGGCTAGAAACGGGCCACTTTTTCATGGCTCAACTTGGCCCGGTCCGTTGAGTTCGCTATGCCCGCCCGCCTCGGCCCGGGCCCGAAGAAAATTTCGTTTGCAAAGATGTTTTTCTCAATAAAATTTGCAGATCATTTCGCTAATTTTTATAGTACTTGAGAGCATTTAACCAGTGTTACTTTGAGTTTGATTAGCCCAAATTCTCGAAACTGAAATAAAATTAATATGAGATGCGTTGAATTACTGTTTGAGTCAAACAAAAAAAAAAAATATTTTGTAAGATATTTGAACTTCATAACGATCATTATGCATAACTCGATGTCTTTTGATACAATTTTTTTTTATTGGAATACATTCAAGGAAAGTCCACCGTACTTCTGAGTGACAGTGTTTTTTCTGACTTTGACCATGCAGTTAGTTAGCTCGGGGTCGAAAGTAGTTTGTGAACAGGAAGAAAAAATTTAATGATACCTAAAATTTGAAGATGAATCTCCTAGGGTGTGGGTGTTGGTGTTGGTGTGGATGTGCACTCTAAAAAAAAACGTTTTCTCAGAAACCGAAACCCCTGCAGAAACCCTTTCGAAAACCCATAAACGTATCCGAAAAGGTTTCCGGACTCATGTTAAGTTTTTGAAAATACCTACTGAGTTTCCGAGCATCCGGAAACATATGGGTTTTCGAAAGATAGGTCCGGAAACCCTGAACCGTATTTTCAGAAACCCTGGTGTTATTTTTGAAAACCGCTTTTGATTTAAAAACCTTCTGGAAAACCTTTGCGTTTTCGATATTTTTTTATCGAAAACCTTTTTGGGTTTTCGGATACCGGAAACGGTGGAAGCGTTTTCGAGAAATCAAGCATGGTTTCAGAACATGTCTCGAAAATCCTGAAGGGTTTCCGAGTCTTCGGACAATTCTTGCGTTTCTGAGAAAAAATTTCGGAAACCTATCCAGTACTCTGAACTATCAAAATAGCATTCGGATATCTTCTTTTTGATTTTCATGTTTCCATCGTTATTGTAGAGGTTTAGGAATTGCTCGACATGCATGATATAAGCTTTATTCAATTTATATAGAATTGTTGTGTAAAACCATTACAACTCTGAGAATTCAAAAAAATACTTTGTTTCCAAGAAAATCTCGACTCGTTTTTACATCTTTCAGTGCCAAAAAACTTGAATGGATAATGACAAATTTTGATGGGAGGATCGAAGAGCTGCGCAAAATCGTCAGGTCATTCAAAGAATGTCGTCTTTCTCCTTCTTCAATCACTTATGTTTCATCCAAGTACCAGCATTATCATCTTTGTCAACAGATTGCAACGAATATAGTGCAAGTTTCGGTCGTTTGAGGATGTTTTCAACCGATTTATACAGAAGAGTGATAGAAGAGGAACGATAGTAAACATGAAGAAATCTTCATTTGCGAGAGAATGTAAATTAAAGACAGAGTGTCTCGGAATGTTTGCAACATTATCTATTCCCCACATATCTCCACAAACGTAAATGATAAAATCTAAATTCTTTTTAAAACATGCGTCGTGATATTTTGTACAATAGTCAAAAATAATATTCTCTTGGCTTGTGTTAACAGATTTGGAGAGAGCTAAAAGAAAAGATGTATCAGATGTTGTAGTTTCCCACTTTGATATCGATGTAAACGCTTTAAAAATACACATTTACTATATAAATCAAATCAAATGTAAAAGAACTCATTTCTGAATACCATCATCTCGATAACGTGAGCATCTTGATGTTCAAAAATAGTCGGAAAGAATGAAACTTCTGCGAAATGCGATTGTTGTTTAGCTGAAGAAAAAAACAAATTCTGGACAATGAGACACTATAGACTCTCATACACCTTTCCTTTTAGCTCTCGCCAAATCTATTAGCACAAATCACAAGAATTTCTGTGTTCAAGTATTGTAGAGAATGCCATGGAGTATCGTTTCAAAAATAAGTTGACGTGTTTCTGAATCATCTATTTGAACACATAAACAAAGTAAAATATCTTGGAAGCATTCTCAAAAAAACGGTAAATATTTATTTCTTCACACTGCAGGGTATAATTTCCCCGACTGATCCGCTAAAAGGTCCGCAAAAAACGAGAACACGAAAACTACACTTCAACGATAACGAAACTACAGACCCCAAGACTCCAGACGACATCAACATTCTGCTTTCGATAGCAATACGGACACCAGACATCAGACTGCCTTAAAAACTTTGACTTCACTAGACAAAAAGCTTTCATGACTATAGGACTCCACTTTACTTCATGACTCTGAGTTCGACAGGATTTAAGACCTAATGACATTCACTAACTTCACGGCAATGGCTTCAAGACACATGAAGACATAAAAGCTTAAACTGACTTCATGACGGCAGCTTTAAGTGACTTCAAGACTCCAAGACACAAGACTGACTTTACGACTCTTGCCCAAAACAAAGATAAAGACTCCATGATGAAGGCTGACTTTGTGATTATGATTTTCAAATGCAGGAAGACAACAGAATGAAGACTAACTTTTTCAATCAGCCTTTCGGAGGAATACATGAAGACTATAGCGATAAGACTGACAGCACGACGCCGGTCGTAGGAGACATAAATACTCCAGAATTCAGACTAAATTAATGACATTCGATTTAGGAGACTTCCAACTTCTACCAATTTCACTAACTTCATGACCGCGAATTTGGAAAACGGAACACTTGAGCGATTCCATTAAGTTCATGTCTCTATCTTTTATAAGATTCAGCACTTTGACTGATATCATGTATAAGTCCTTGGCAGATTTAAAGACTTTAGGATTTCAGCTGACAATATGACTCTGGATCTAACAGTCGTATACACTTGGGGACTTTCACTAGTTTCATAGTATTCGCTTTAACAGGCATAACACTGAAGGGCTTCGACGAAATTCATGAGCTTATATTGAGGAGTTTTTCTTGTCTCTTTATACTATGAATACATGTTCACCAATAGTGAAATTGAAATCAAAATACGAGAGTTAGATTAAGCGGTTAGAATATGGAAATAGATGTAGAATAAGGACTTAGAATAAGACGATCAGATAAGGGTTAGAATAAGGGGATAGAATGAGAGGTTAGATAGAGATTCGGGACTTCGATTAGAGGTTAGAATAAGGGGTTAAATGGTGGGGTTAAAATAAGGGAATAGATATAGATTAAGGAGTTAGATTAGGGGTTAGAATAAGACGATAGAATAAGGAAGTAGAGCAAGGGAGTAGAGTAAGGGATTAGAATAAGGGATTAGACTAACGGGTCGGAATAAAGGATAGAATAAGAGATAGAATAAGGGATTAGAATAACGGGATCGAATAAATGATAGAATAAGGGGATAGCATAAGGGATTAGAATAAGGCATTAGAATAAGGGAATGAATAAGGGATTAGATTAAGAGATTAGATTAAGGGATTAGAATAAGGGAATCGAATAAATGATAGAATAAGGGATTAGATTAAGGGATTAGCATAAGGGAATCGAATGAATGATAGAATAAGGGATTAGAATAAGGGATAGAATAAGAGATTAGATTAAGGGATTAGATTAAGGGATTATAATAAGGGAATCGAATAAATGATGGAATAAGAGATAGAATAAGGGATTATATTAAGGAGTTAGATTCAGGGGATACATTTAGGGGATAGAGTAAGAAGATAGATATAGATTAAAGACTTAGATTAGGGGTTAGAATAAGCGGTTACAATAAGGCGACAGATATAGATCAGTGAGTCGTATTGTGATTAGCTGCCGGAAAGCTATATAAGGTTTTCGAAGCCTCGGAAATCTCTAATGCGTTTCCGGGATCTTGAGGTTTTTTAATTGCTTTTAAGGGTTTGCGAGAACTCGAAAACCCTTTCTCGGAAACCTATAAAGGGTTTCATATAGTGACAAACTCGGAAACCTTGTATAGGTTTCCGAGAAAACGGATTTTTTTTTAGAGTGTGGGGTAGGTACGAGTGTGGTTGAAAGAGAAGAAAAGATCTAAACCTTAACAAATACCCACACCCGAACCCACCCTCACCCATACCCTCACTCTGTTTTTCTTTGATCTGATGTCACATACGTATTGGTTGTAATAGCATTCACTGCTCGTGTCAGAGGAATATTTTCGATTGTCGGATCCTGTCCAAACATTGTTCATTTTTCAATCAATCAATTCATAAGACACAGACAACATTGAAAACCAAGGTTCGAAAAAATCATTTTATTTTTTATAGAAAATTTTAATTTTAAACAAAGTTTGTTTTTCTTTTTTGTCTTTTGGATTTCTTCATTTGGTTTTGAGTATTTGAATATGTTTATGCTGTTCTCGTTGCTTCGAAAGATTTTTCGATAATAAGTCATATAAATTTTAAAAAATATCATTTCGAAGTAACAACAACCAATTTTTACATACTTGAAAAACAATTTTTTTGAAAAGTTTCCACTTAAAGGGCTGCCGTACATGGAAAAAGATGTGTTATCTCTTGTAACGAAGTAAATGTGAAAGAAAAGTGAATTGTATGTCGTTGAAAATTTTTATTTCATCAGATAATGTGATGTGTTGCGAGAAAAAATGCATATGTTGTTATCAATCGAATTCCAATTTCAACCTGGTCGAAAGTCGTCCAATCCAATAAAAGTGCTGTCTCATAGATAAAACAAAGTGCAATACTTCACATTACATTATCAAAATTAAATATTCCCTATAAACAAGAATGAAATACTTTTTTTATACTTAAAATGAATAATATAACATCACAGCTGAGATTTTTCTTCGTTTAACAACCTTGAATGCATTTATCTTTTTATCGTATAAAACGCATCTGTATATTCTCTCACTATCAGTTTTAGTAGCTTTGTTATTTTTAATATGTACAAATAAAAATCTAACGACAAATACACTAATTCTAGCTTATTTATTTGCTATGAGTCAATATTTCTATATTTATTATATAAATACGAGTACGAATATTTTATCTCACTACTTGCATCCCTTCAAATCACAAATCAGTTTAAGTGATATTAAAGTCGATCTTTGAAATCCACTAACAAGATGAATAATCTGATTGTGTTGCTAGCATTGGTAGTCGCCTTTATTGGTGAGAAAATTATTATTCTTTTTTTGATTGAATTGACGGTATTCTTTATAGGTTGTGCTAATGGTGACGTTATGTGCTACTTTTGTTCGAATTGTCCTTATCCATTCAATGCAAAGTTAGCATCTGTTACAACAGCTAGAGGAACTACCGGATTTTGTGCTGTAAGTATATGAAAATTCGTCGATTAAAATAAGAACAAATTAAACTTATTAACAACTTATTTAATTCATTTTCATGTATAGAGAAAAAGTTATTCAGCCGATCCAAGTGCTCCGAACAGTCGAGGTCCTGCTGAACCTGGCCTTTGTAGCTGGCTTGGATGTAAATGGATAATTGACCCTACTACTGGCCGACAAATGTATACTTGTTGCTGTACCAGTGATTATTGCAATTGCGGTAATTCCGGCTATTGCGGCATGTAAAAGCGAAGCATCTCAACAAGATTAACAATAGCTGCACTTGTGAACATTTTCATAATGCTTGCCACTGTATGATGCTTCTCAAGTTAATGAAAGCACGTTTTTTCAGAGAAATTTTTTTCTGTTTTATTAAACTCATTCTGGCGATGGGAAAAATAAATCCGTAACTTATTTTAAATAAAATAAAATTCTATACTAACATGATTTATATCAATATTCACGCTGTTCATCGACCAATTTAATTAGAAATATTTAATGCATAAAGTTTTATCTTTTAAAAAAGCTTTTCAATCAGAAACTTTAATTTAGAAATGTATTTTTTTTTAAATATTTCTGCTAGGATTTCATAGATCAGTTTTTTAATCATTTTTTGTTAGTAAATCCCCGAGATGACAGAAAGAAATCGTTTCCATATTGTTAAAAAACCATGTTCATTGAAACATTCGTGAACCTAGATTGCTGATATAAAGCAGAACTTATTATAATCAAAGTTTTTTTTAAAAAAATGCAATCAAAAACAATAATTGTTTCTTTTTTAAATTATATTTGTCGACGAAATGAAATTTAATTTTTATAAATAAGCATATCTTACATATTATTATCCATGGTCGTTAAAACAAGGCACCAGATGAGAAACACGATACTTTATCGAAGTTTTTCTTTCGCACCGAAGGTATTTCGATCGTTTCTCTTCTCTTATTGTCTTACATCGATTGAATAATACGCTTGATTCGTTGCACGAGCATAAAACATGTAAATAAAAATGAAAATTCTCATTCATTTTTATACAAACTGTAATAATCAAAGATGAAACATACGTACATTTGGTTGTTTTCTTTATTCTGTTATTTTTGTAAGTGCATTAAATATGAGTGAGATGCTGT
>CAJNOP010000229.1:268969-286989 GCA_905250075.1 Rotaria sp. Silwood1
CACACCCACATCCACACCCCATACCCATACCCACACCCACACACCCACACCCACACCCCACACCCACACCCCACACCCCACACCCACACCCCACACCCCACACCCACACCCCACACCCACACCCACCCACACCCACACCCACACCCTGATGCGAGTGTTTGTCTACTCTGAATTCTTTTCAGCAATCATGTTGAAATTCATTCGAACTCTTGAATAGTATTTTAGATTTCACGGAAGAACAGTATTTATTTAGATTCATGTTAGAAGAAATATCATTTAATTTAGTTCAATAACAATCAGTATAAAGATAATTTCAATCTAGACTTAAATTGAAATAAATCGCATTTACATTCATCAGACTTTAAAGTCATATGTTCCCCTTCACATATTAATAAAGTATCAGCTTAGTGATCGGTTTATCTCATGATGAAGTCTATTTTTTCTGAACATAATGAAGCAATTATTAGTTTTGGGAATGAATAATATTATATTCAACATTATTTACTTTGACATAAAACCAAAATAGAACGAAACGTCTTGAGGATGTGGGTGTGGGTGTGGTTTTCTTCTCATCACTCATACACCTACCCAAATACACACACCTCACACCTCACACCTCGACACCCATACCCACACCTATACCCACACCTACACCCTACTACTACATAAACTATTAATACGACAAATACGTGACCGAAGATTATATGTGTGAATGTTCTCTTTTCTTTCCTACATCGGACTTGATATTGTGTAGACTAGAAGGAACAAAAAGTATCAACAATTATGCCATGTTCTACTGATTCTATTTCTAACTCAATAGATCAAATGTATAATTATCAGTTAGACAAGTAAAAATACAAATTAGTAGATTGCTTTTATTCTTTAGGAATAAATTAATGAGAAGAAATCAGCTATTAATTACTGATTTGTTTCGATCTGTCTTACAATTCTCAAGAATCTACTCAATGTACATCGAAGTTCTATCTCTTCCTGACGAAAGTCGTAAAGAATATGGGATGAAATAATATAAGCAGAAAGAAGTGTTTGCAAGCGGCTGAAGTACTTCCTAATGTGATTCAATTTATCATTTGAAGCATATTGTTAGCTCTTTTCCAGGAAAAAGAATGGAACTTCTACCGTTAACTCTGCATGTATAATTAAATCGTACACAATCATATCAAAAATGAATTCAATATAAAGGCTACAATACAATCAAAAGAGTATATCGATTTGATTTAGATTCCATTTGTGTTTTAAATAAATTATATTGTTTTCAAGAGAAATATTTATAGCAGATGCCGAATTCTAATCAATGATATGAAACATAATACTAGTGTAGTTTGAACACTGTCAATGTTTATGAAAGATCTGTTTCAGAATATTTCGTAATGAAAGAGAAGTGCCATTCAATATATGTGATGTATAATATCGATCTCTTCGACTATTTATTAAAGAAAGTTTGTGTCTTTCACTACTCAATAGTGACTTCGTTTCTTATAATACAACAAAGTATATTTTTATTAATAATTTACCAATTCTTTTTGATTGTTGTCGTTCATTCATAAAATTGATTTATCATGAAATTTCCACTGCAACAAGTCGAATAATTATCATTATATGATTCCTGTTTAAAATAAAAAAAAAAGAATGCGCAAAAGTTCTTTTTTTCGTATTGTATTGTTTTTTTGTTTAAGAAAGACGTACACACTCGTATGTACATGCCTTTTTCCCTCCCTCATCACCGATCACAGCAATTTGCGCTTGTATTTCGTGTTTTTCCTGTTCTTTGACTATAATTAGTTCCAGTGAGAGCGAGATTGAGAATGTATATCACAGAAAGCAAAAAGAAATTGCAGAGGTAATTCTGCAGTTTGACGTTCGTTGATTCTCTCTGTGTTGTGCCTTCACATTCACTTGTACTATTCATCGTCTTTCTTCTCATATTTTCATATCACAAATATTCTAAGATTGTATCGACCTTTTTCGAGTTTCTTTTTCTCCTCTTTCTCTTTCTATATATATTGTCAATTTACCTGTAAATATTACATTATTCGAAGAGACGAATAATTACAACAACACATACAGCATAACTGTGATACTAGGTAAAAGCATTCGTTCAGTTTCAAATTGGTTTTTCAGATATTCACTTTTTTCATTTAATAACAACTGTGTCCATCAAAATTATGGGTAGCTCACTATCCACGAAGAGAGCATCTGACGAACTTCTTGATAAAGGTTTGATACTCCATTTATTTATTGTAGTTAATGTAGCAAAACTATTTTATTATTAGAAATAGCTATACTTAAAGCCAGTAGTAATTTAACTGAAGAAGGTAAGTAGAATTGAGATATGATTATAATCTCAAACTATTCTTTATCCTTTTTTAGAAATACGGGATATATATGATGTAAGCAGAAAATATCTTCCAAAGACATGGTTTTAGTAAAATGTTATTTTTTTTTCTCTGTAGAACTTCAAACGCCAATGTCCATCAGGCAAGATGGACAAAAACCAATTCCTTAAGTGTTCCAAAGAATTCATGGAATCAGAAGAGGAAAAGACCGACGTACCACAGTATGTCAATACGTTTCGTTAAATTTCATCGTAATTGTTTACAATGTTCTAGTGTGATGTTTTCTGTGTTTGATAAGAATCGTGATGGTACAATCGATTTTAGTGAATTTGTGTTAATTATTGCCATGGGAAATAAAGAAGATTTGGATAGTAGACTCGAGCTTGTGTTCGAAATGTAAGCTTCCTTTCAAATATATAGACATAATAAATAGCCTATAGAAAAGCGACACTCAGATGAAAAAAAGCTATTAGAGCACGAAAATGGAAGAGAAATTGCTATTAGCAATAGATGGTTTGTTCTCTTCGTTTGCCAAACCCTAACTACATGATTAATCAGGTTTTTTAATTATACTTTTCATTTTTAGACTAGATACGTCAGGCGATGGACGAATTAGTTACGACGAGATAATGGGCTTCTTGGAGACAACGGTAAGGTTCTTCTTTTTCTTTTCTTAGTGTAATGCTAGATGGAATATTTGTTTTTTTCTTTTTTGAGAAAAAATACCAAGCTACTGGCTTAGCAACTAATTTTGTCCCAGAGACAGTTGCTACAGGGATCTTCGCTATGTTTGATCTCAATAAAGAACAGAAAATAAACAAGCAACAGTTTGTGAAAGGGTATTTATAAATATTCATCTTTTGTTTTTACCAACTATTTTCTTTCAGGTGCAAAACAAATAAGGATCTTAGCGACTTCTTTGAAAAGTGGTAACCGTAGTGTGCGATACAACAATATAACATTTCTACTGTAATCATGCAAATTATATACACAAATAGATTGACAGTCTTTTGCTTTTCTTTTTTTAAATAAATCATTCGTAATATTCCATTGAAAAACCAACCTTGGTTTGTTATTTTGGATAATTTAATCGAATACCAATTGTCAAGAGACCAACATGATCATGTTAAATTACATATAAATAGTTTGAAAAATGTACAAATTATTGAGAAAAGTAATAAATACGTCCAAGGATAAAACTACTTCATTTTTCATTCTTAGTTTAACAACATATTAAAGTATTTTCAGAACCCTTTGTCGATCAAATAGTGGAACACAGGGCTAAGTCATTATCGTTACTAGATAATGGAATGAATAACGGAAAACTTTCATAATTGATTTTTTTGCCAAGGAAGACCTATTTGAGAAAAAAAAGGACAACGTTTCTCCATAAAGTTTGCTTCATGATTTAAACACGACTAAACAACGGCATGTAACGTGGATGAATGTATCAACTCATGCTTGTATTTCCTAACTTGAGTTGAAATCTGACAAACTAAACATATTCCCAATTGGAATCAAAATTTCCTAAATTATGGGATTTTTATAAAAAAGATGAGAAAAATAGGGGATTTCTTTATACATTGTTTCTACCCAAAAATTTCGTTTTAATAAGAGTCTGAAATAGGTTGGAACAGGGTCAAACTTAATTCCCAAGAATTTTTCCCTTGTGAAAGTTTTACAATAAAAATATTCATATCGAGCAGCACATTTCTGCATGATAATCAATATAAAGGACGGCAGACGGTTTGCACGTAAAACGGCCCTAAATAAAAATCATCTCAGAACACCTTCTAAAATTGAATTTCATCTTCCTCTAAGTAAGAATAAAGCATCTGGGCATCTTTCAAACCATCTTTAAAGATCGCTCCTCGACTTTTCTAACGAGGACAATAGTATTATCAATTTCGCGATCCTCCTCACAGGTTAACCGCGTCTGTTTATCAAATCAAACTCATGCTTTAAGGAGAAATAGAGCTATTCGAGACCTACACAATGATCACAAAATGTAAAGGAAAATACCCTGCGCTGGAAAATTTCCAAGGACCACACTGTCCGCATTCAGTAGGAAAACCAATTGCTGGCATAGTATGGTCCATATGATTTCCACTATGGCTCCTGATACCATCGTCATTTTTCTGTGCAGATAGAGCTTTTCAAGAGCTACAAAATGATAATAAAATATGAGGCAGCAATTGGCTTGCTTGAAAATCTCACGGAGCACAGTATGGGAATTTTATCGGGTAATGGATGGTCGATATAGTGTGTTGAATAATATGTTTAGTAGGTATGATTTATACTTCCCTCTCTGGTACTGATAGAAAATATGACGCCCGTATGAGTGATTCGCTGGATACTGTTGAGTGCTTGTGTGGACATACGTGTTAATATTTTATGGGGTGGTAATTAGTAATCTAGTATTAACCTCCTTGTTAGAAATTGGTTAGATGGTATTTGGTAGTTTATTATAGACATCCGTATCATCGGTTCGCTGGATACTAGTGAATGTATTTTTCGGGGATTCGTGTGCTTAGTGTCCTTGACGATTATGATAGGTAGAAGGTTCACATACATCGTGCTATTGCTTGGGCATGAACCCTTTCCTTGCTGTTTGGTGTTTTGGATTCAGAGTCAAACGACTTGTAAGACGTTCTTTTCATCATTATTCGTGACCGGGATTCGATACTTTGATCATTGAAAGTAGATTGATTACGATGATGCCCACTGGACTACCCGATCAGTTTAAATGAAATCTGTTAGAGCATGGGAGTAGTAATAAATAAGTAATACTGTTTTGTAGAATATTTTTGTTGAATATGGCAACTGACCGATCATCGTTTTTCCAGAGAAAGAAAGAAGAAAGGTTTTATTTAGTAAGTTAAAGTCAATGATAAGCGCACAGGAATGTGAGATGTTGAAAACTGAAAAGGCCTTGGTTACGGATAGAAGTTCTCAATGTTGAAGTTTTGTTCAAAGGTAGAATAGTTGTTCGGGCTTTTATTTGACAAGATATGAGTATGCTAAGTGCGAGTAAATCCGGTTAGTTTGACGTAATCAGCATCTGTTAATAACATGCATTCATCGAAATCAAGGTGTTTCTTACAGTTGAGTCACGAACGATACGTTTGAAGGACGTTGATAAGATGTTGTGGAGAGAAAAGCCGATATTCCACTTTGTGTGGCACCAGCGACAGAAACGCTTCAAGCAACAGACGTTTATCGACAGTATGTTTCTTGCAGCATCGAGATCCTGAAGGTATTTCGATGTGACGTCGGATGAACATTTCCTTGCGATCTTCTTCACGAATAGTTACCGTTGGAGGCATCATTTGCTCTTTGCAAACATAACACTGACTACAAAACGAAAATACGTCAGTTGTTTATATTTGACAGAACTACCTTCTGGAAGAGATTGCAAGTTCAACTGGAATTTTCACACCTTGTCGATTTAGGCTGTCATCTGAGCTCGTTGTGTCCATCTTTGAAGTAAAATTACATAAAGGTAAGATGCATAGAAATGAACTTACTACTTCATTATCTTCAACCGCAGTTACTTCTTCATTTTCCACTTCATCACCATTGACTGACAAATCATCAAAAGATTCATCATCACTGAGTAATGAATCTGCCTTATTAACAGTATCAGATCCACTATCAGTTGAATTCGTCTCAACTAATGTGTCTTCCATAGGTTCATCACTGCTATTTTCTGCATCTATACACACTTCTGTTTCTCCATCTTCGTCGTTGACCTTGCCAATTACCACACTTGCTGTTGAATGATTATTGTCGATCATTCTTAATATATTGTAAAATTCTGGCAGAACTATCCACTTACTATACATAATACGACACTTTGTACAAACACAGGCATCCATCTGCAGAGACGTTGGAAACAAACGGGTGGCGACGAAAAGTCGAATGGATTTTCCAATAAGAGGACGTCAGCTGCTTGAAGTTGCGCGACCACCACAACAAGCACAGACATAAGACTTCTTCGAATTCATTTTATGCGAAATGAAATAACGATTCACGTAACCCATCCCTTTTATATTCTCTCCTCGCTGTCTCTAAAAAAATCTAACAAATTTCTCTCTTTAAAAATTTCTTCTTCACATCTCTCTCTCTGTAAAACACCTACACTCCGAATCACTCTCCGCCTAACATGCTCTTTCTGAATCTCTCTCGCAATCTAGTATCCTCTCCAAATCATTCTCCCTCCCCATCTCGTATAACATCTCTAAATCTCTCTCCAACCAACATATTTTTCCTGATTCTCCGTCGTTATATCGCATCCTCTTCCTTCAACCCTCTCTATACTATATCTATTATATGAATCTCTTTCTGTGCTTACTATCCTTCCTCTCCATTCTTAAAATCATGTTTCCATTCTTGCATAAGAATCATCCTCGATAGATCTCTCCAGCCTTACTTCGTTCCACACACATGACGCTACCATGCCCATAACCCCCATCTATCACCTACCGGATAATTCACAAACGATCTACGATAGAAGATCCAGAACCATTTCGCCATACTATTTTGACAATTGGTTTTCTAATAGGATCTTGATAAAGTGGTCCTAGAGATTTTTCGACAAAACCGAATTTTGCTTCATGTTTTATTATCACTTTGTAGCTCATAAAAAAGCTGTATCTGCACCTAAAAAGTGGCCCTTGTACCATGACCCATAGTCGAAATCATATGGATCATACTATACCAACAATTCGTTTTTCCACTTATTCTGGACAGTGTGGTCCTAGGAAATTTTCGAGCGCAGAATATTTTCCTTTACGTTTTGTGATCATTTTGTAGGTCTCCAATAGCTATCTCTTCTGAAAATATGAGTTTGATTTGGTAAAAAGACTCGGTTAACCTGTGAGGGGTTCGCGAAAATGATAATACTATTGTCCTAGTTAGAAATGTCGAGGAGCGATCTTTAAAGATGGTTTGAAAGATGCCCAGATGCTTTATTCTTACTTAGAGGAAGATGAAATTCAATTTTAGAAGGTGTTCTGAGATGATTTTTATTTAGGACCGTGTTACGTGCAAACCGCTCCCTGTCTTTGTTGTGACGAATATGGCAGATAGAGTAAAGAAAGAACAATCTGAGTTCTGTTTTTTTTCTCGATATTTTTTACTTCATATATTTGCTGCTGTTTCTCGTGATTTCTAATGGTTTTCAATACCGTAGCGTCCAACCAATATTATTTGTATTTCTGATGAGAGCTTGTGTATTACATCTAATAATGGAGGTGTTTGTACTGTAAGTTGAAAAACTTAGATATATTAGCGTCAAAAGAAAAACCTTGCTGCCAAACTAATCAGGTTAAGTGTATGAGATGTGGATGTGGGTATGAGTGTGGGTGTTAGTGAACGAAAGATCTATATCTACATCCATACATCCATACATCCACACCCACACCTACAAGTTCGCTCTCTGTAGATCTTGCCTAGTAAACGAGAGAAAGTCTAAACAGTGTCTCTATTTTTGAATAAAGTAGACACTTGATTTTTCTTGAAAACCTATGTAGTCTCGTGGATGTTGCGAAGAAGTAGATTTTTGACGCGACATTTTTTTTTGTAGCAAATACTTTTCATTTACTTATAGTTTTATTGAAAAAATATATTCATGAAGGTCATTTTTCTATTTTCATTGGTTTTTATCTCTACATGGTCAATAGCCAGCCACTTAGTGAATGCGTCTGTTTCGGGTGGAGCAGAGAAATGGATAAGTGAGCCCTATGTCGAAAATACGCCTCCTGATCCTCCTATCTATCCTCCAAGATGGACAGCAACTGTGCATTTTCAATTTATTAATGCATCGAATAATTTGCCTGCTGGCGTATCTTATACCAAATAATTGATTCAACCAACCATAAATTTTGAGCCGATGATCTTTATTTTGCTGAAACATTTCCTATCCCCTACGATACTCTTCTTACCTCATCTGTTCCTCCCAACAAATACCAATGCTACGCCAGCTTGACATCCAATGGAATAACTTGTGTTATATATCCGGGAAATCCGGTCACCCTGTCGCAAAATTGGATTGCCGAGTTATGCTCATACAACTCAACACTTTACTATCAAACAACCAAAGGTAATCGATGGAATTGTGCAACAGATGTTGTAACTTGGCTTATAAATACGGCAGCTGTTGATGGACGTATCATTCATCAGCATACACTTCCTCAACCATTCTTTGATGTCTATCAGCATTTGTGGCTCACAAATTATACGGTTGTTGTAGAAGAATTCCATCCAGCTATTTTTATTTCACCAAAAGGATGGAATTGTCCGAATTGTCCAACTGCTCAATCTGTGAAGGATACATTTTGTATAACACTCCTATTGATTTCCCTACTATTATATGCTCTGAATTGCAACAATAAGAACTAAACCCTACACTACTGTAAATTTCATTAATGAAAACAAGACTCCTATGTTCAGTCTTGCAAAGAAAATTGTCGTTAACCTTATCGAGACGGATTGTTTTTTCTATCAAAATTTGCTTCTTGTTATCAGTTTACTGAATTCCACTAAAAATCTTATACAATCTCAATGGTATTCAAGGAAACAGCTTTTGTTTTATCTGATACGCAGAAAGCCAGTTTACACTTACACTTACGCACACACTCACTCTTTTATTTCAAAATCATAAGTTTATTCATTTGATTTAATAGCAACCGACCTTCGAATCTGAAACAACAATTCGAGCCTGACCCTCATCAGAGTGCATTCGACAAGTTACATTGACGATCGATAAGGTAGAATGAAAGACCAGGAATGGAACGACTTCACTAAGTAGACCTTGAACAGTTATCAGTGCTAGATTAATTCCGATTTCATTGTCTATGCCTAAAATACGTTGAGAGCTTATAGCTGTCCATTTATTCCATTCGCCAAGTAGAGCATATTTCGTTGAGTTCTTGAATTCGATCAAAGGCGATACATACCAAAGACATATTGATAAATTATGACATTGAGTAGCTAAAACATTTAGAGGATGATCATCATCGAAAGTTGATACTGCGGTTGGATTATGATATGACCAGATCACTTCCGGTTGAGCCCCAATCATAGAAGGATAAACTAAATAATCTTGTTTCATCGCGGACGCAAAGATGGTATGGAATAGTTGACCATGTCTAAATATTAAAATTATTCAGATGATCACAAAGAGAAACACTTACATATTTGTTCTTGTAGAATAAAGTTCACCCTGTGATACACCATCATGAAAAGCCCAGTCCGATACTAATCTATTAATCATGGTCAATGGTCTATCTGGTTTCAAAATCAAACCATCTTCACGACAACATTTCATGATATGTTGTGCATTGGTATAATTAATAGCATCTCCAGGACTGACAGGTCTTGTGGACAAAGTCGCAATAAGTATTTCTCGTTCTGAAAGTACTTCTTCAGCATTTGGTTTATAAGGCGATCCGGGTTGTAATGAGGTAGACCAGAACACATCTCTGAATGGTGCTAAACCATTAGCATCAGCAAACATGCTTGATATTCCTATAGTCCATTGTTGTCCTTTACCATCAAGATGAACAGCATAATCCGGTGATGTTCGTGCTTGAGTCACGCGTGGAATTTGTAAAGCGCTGAGAATATGACGTGGTAAACTCATACAATACTGTATATTTAGTCCAATTTTGTCTGCTGCTTCACCCATCGATATTAGCCATTGACGTCCGAGATTAATATCAGTCCGTGTTGGTAAAAAATCAATTGTTTGCCGATCAAGCCAATCTTGTTCATAAAGAATAAGACCCCAATAATGTGCTTGAGTAAATAAATCAATCCAAAATGAATCATTACCAATTGGTAATGCTTTCTTACTAGTTTCGTCAAGAACAAAAGAATAATTTTGTTTATAAACAGTATCATATGCTCAATAGCGATTATGTGCTGCGAGAGGAATATTTTCTAATCGCCAATGTACAGTTTGGAGACCATCAGGAAAAATATCTGGACGAGCTGCCCATTGGGAAACACCATCGCCCATACCTTTATAATATCACTACGAATCAAGTTGCATATAATGCAATGGAAGTGAAATTTGATGACGAACATTAACCATAGTTTCTTCGTAATTGATTCCTTTTTCTGTATTATAATAATAATAACCACCATTATCGGTATAATATCCAAGATAATTGATCGTAACATCATATAGACGATGTTGATTCGTTCGAGTATATGCTCTTTGCATGAGTTGACCCCATTCTCTTATTCCTTCATTGATACCATTTGATGCATAAAAAAACCATCATGGCATGAATATAATTAGCTGATATTGATAGCATTGAGCCGATCACACCAAATTCTAATATGTTGTTATTCGTTTGACTTAATGAGGTAGCCATAAATTGAGAAAATGATGAAAGAACTAATATATCACCTTCTCCTTGTTGAGTTAAATTAAAAAGAACAACATGGCCACCTTGTATTCCTGATCGAATGACTTTACTGGATGAATTCCACCAACCTGCATGTTTACCATCATCGCCTGACATTTCTTCTGAAGAAAAGAGAAAGAGAGCGTTAAAAGCATTTCTAAAATCAATCTTACCTTCGAATGTAAAATAACCTCGTTGATCATTTTGATCCATTTGTTCAATACAAAACGATGGAAAAACTGTACGAACATGATCCATGTCAAGAGGGACGATGTTCGTCATAATTTGATCACCAGTATCTAAATGAAACGAAATTCCTGAAGCACCATACCAATCGCGTATGTGACCAACGATTGTCGTATGTATTCCGTCGCGAACAAGATCATAGCTTAATTGAAAATCTCGATAATCACCGAGATTTGGATCAAAACCACTTGTATAACTAATGCCAGTTAATGGTAGTGTATTATCATCGGATGAATACCATGTGTTATCGACGTATATAGCTGTACAAGATGAACGAAGCCAAACACGACGACCAATAGTAATATTGTATCCTCATTTTTCATCAATTACTACATTTATATTACCCCAACTCCAACATTCAACGATAAGAAGAAGTAACACTAAAACATGCATCTTCACCAATTACTCTGACCGACGTGCAAGATAATAGCACTATGTATACAGATAGTAATAAGAAGCGATCTCTCAGTGTTCTTTTTTTTGAAATCTAAATAGTGAATGTCACATAAACAACATTCATCCTAATATTTGAAAAGTGGGTGGGATAAACAAAATATAACCGGTGATACAATACAAATACACTAGACGACATTCTTGAATCGGGATGAAATGAGGTGATTTCGTGTATTCACCTCAATATCCTATTCAATCATCTCATCCGGTAAAATCATATATGTAGATTTGGATGTTGAAATAGAAATTACGGTACAAGATTTAGTACTTGAGCTTTCATTGTGTTGCAAAATAACAAGTGTCGATAATAAGAAATGTAATTCTTTTCGAATTCTAAATCATACTCTTGCCCTTACAATGCTATGTTTAGCTACCAGTTTTTTGAAGATAAAAGCAAATATCTCTTGTGACTCATATGATATCAGTCAACTTCGACACATATAAGATCAAGTGTGCAAGCAATCTTACCTTGAATGCTTGAGAGAACGTTTTCTGTTAGTATCAACTACAACTTTTTGTGTGCTCCTTCTGGTTACCTTTATTTGTGATAAAGAAGACTCCAGAGTAAGGGCAATTTATTTCATACGATGAAGCCGATGTAATACATTCCCATTTCTTTTGACGAGAAGAATGACAACTAAAAATTATATGAAGAGGTTTCATTCTACACTAGAATTTCTCCAAATCATTGCATGTTATTATAGCAAGATAAAACAAATATTGGGTATGGGTGTGGGTGTATTGAGTATGGGTGGGGTGTAGAGATGGAGGTGAAAAGACTCTTTATTCACACCCACATTCACACCCATACCAAAACCTACGCCAAGACCCCACCCACACCTCATCCACACCCACATACACCCACACCCTCTGTCATTTTGAATTATTTTTATGTCTCATTAAATTCTACATACGATGAGCTTAGTCTGAGCCGTCAGCCATACTTTGCTTTTAAAGAAAGGAACAAATTCGACATCTATGGGTATGCTTAACTAGGTTGGGTTCAATCGTTCAGGAGAGCCATGCAAAATAAGATAATGTGGTGGCTCTTTTATTTTTCAGCATTTTTATGTAGAGTTCAGTTCTGCTTTTAAATAAGACGGTCCAAGTCATCGACCATGCTTTGTTTCGAAAAAACTTTGAATTCCATATGCATGATGCTGAGCTTGGGGTCCAATATTGTGAGAGTGCCTTGCCGATTAAAAAAACTGATTGGTTTTTTCATTGCGAGTTATTTTTATGGACTATTCAATGCTACAGGCTAATGAAGCTGACGAGGGAAGGTCCCCAACTGATCAATCGCTTGTGCGTCGAGACTATGTGCATTATGTAGGTATGGATGAGCTATGAATATCCTAAAAAAAGTTTGGGCTGCTAGCTTGTTCGTAGGAAGATACTGCACTTTTACGGTACGCTTTTAAATGAATGCCGTGGTCCCTCTCAGGAACACCAGAAAAAATGATTTTCGAATTTCCACTTGAAACTTTACGTAGAAGCAGACCTTACTGAGAATAGTATTTTGTGAAAGTTTCACACCTTTTTTGCTGTTGCTATCCGTAGATACAGAATGATAACTCCATTCGGATAAACCAGAAGATTTCATGCTCTCATTTCAGGATAGGAACAAATCAAAAGACCTGAAATCTTCACAAAATACTATTCTCAGTAAAGTCTGTTTCTACGTAAAGTTTCAAGTGGAGATTCGAAAATCATTTTTTCTGGTGTTCCTGAGAGGGACCACGGCATTCATTTAAAAGCATACCGTAAAAGTATCTTCCTACCAACAAGCTAGCAGCCCAAACTTTTTTTTAGGATATTCATAGCTCATCCATACCTACATAATGCGCATAGCCTCGACGCAAAAGCGATTGATCAGTTGGGGACCCTCCCTCGTGAGTCTAGGAGTGAGTGTGTGGTTCGTATGGAGTGATGGAACAGATTTTCTGTTCTTCGAGTTCCACACACAGATCCGCACCAACACTCATAACCACACCCATAACTACAGCCACCAACACGCACAGTCACACCCCGCTGAAAAGCTTCTTCTCTTGTCATACGACTTATCTCTCAGCAGAAAGAGAAAGAACGTCGATTATTCGTTGAAGATTGTATTGTACTTCGTGTTCCTTCGTACACAATTCATTTCAAACGATAACAACAAATGGCGACCCCATTATGTTCATGTTTCGTTCATTAATGCAAAAGTCCGTCATGCATTGTGTGCATTCGTTGTGATCACTACTTTTGTGATAATTGTTCGAGCGAAAACAAGTATCAATTTATTGAAAAGCTGCCTCATTTAGCTGATAACATTGATAAACTTCTCATTCGATTATCGTCTATCGAACCATTATGTCTGGAACAATTTGAGTAATGGCGTGAAGTAGCTTACTAATCTGTCGTTGATTACTGTGAAAAAAGCGTCACAACTTAAAAAGAACAAGATATAACCCAAGATTAGGGTGTGGGTGTGGATGTGGGTGGCGGTATCGGTGTGGGCATGGGTTTGGGTGTGGTGTGGAGTGTGTAAGGGTGTTGGTGTCGGCGTTTTTGTTCCAAAGTAAAAGATCCACACGCACACCGACACTCCCATCCACACTCATACCCACATCCACACCCACACCCACACCCACACCCTAAATAATCCTAATGTTTCTATATACCAAAATTATGAGTACCGTAAAAATCGAATATCTCCTTCTAGAGAAGCCAAGAGCAACTAATATTTTAACCTTGTTAGTTAGGCGATGAGAGCTTTCATTTGACCCTAATATATCCTATCTTTTTGCTTATCAACACAAACACCTCCATTGTAAGACGAATACACAGAGAGAAAAGAGAAAGTAATTTTCTTTTCTTATCCAATCTTGCAGTGTCACAAAATTGCATGCTTTTTCAATTAAACTAAAGCAATAGGTGAAAAAGATAAATGCCCAAGAAACAGAACAGAAGAGGAAGTTAATGGACACCATAGGGATCAAACAGACTAGAAAAAATAAAACTGACTTATGATATGTGATTGGTGTTTCTACGTAGCAACAACAATTCCATTGATTAATTCAGTTTTAATTCACGTAGTGTGTGTTAAGGCCATAGGATAAATTAAAACATGGAAAGAAGAAATATCAATAGAGTGAGCATCGTGAATATTATGACTTGTATATAATTATTGGGAAGAGAATCTTACTCAATTACATGTAATACAATGTAAATCTTTTCAAGGTATCCTAGTTATTAGTCATAACAAATATTTTTTGCATGAAAATATTGTTAATAATAAGTCTATATCAAAAGCAAAATATCCGGAAAAAATGCATTTTTATGTCACTCAACACCAATGAGTCATTTTTGACCCAAATTTTTCTAAAGAATCGTCTTCCAACGCATTGATTCAATAGTTTGTGGAAAGGTTCTGGATAAATAGTTGATGCTTTAAGTAACATATATCAACCGTTCAAAAAACTAAATGATTAATCTGTGCTAATAAAAAAACGAAAAAACGAAAAGAAATCGGATTTTTTCATATTTTTGAAAAATCATGATTCTCCAACTCAAATATTCTATCAATAGACAACAATAAAAAGTTTAATTCTTTAGTGATTTGTAGCATACTGAGTGCTGTACATGATGTTAAAGAACTGTCTTGATTCGATGCTTTATGGCTTCAAACAGATAAGCTTTCTAAATGGATAAAAAGCGACCCACAAAGGATAAAGGATTCAATTTATATGAAAGATAAATATCTTCCTATGATTATTGAAATTTTCAAATAATATGTATAATTTTATTTCTCTTCCTTTAAAAGGATGCAAGATTGTACCTCACTCTCTCCGTTACAGATGAGTAAATTAATTTACGAATTCGTTCTTCTTCGATCAAGTCAATATAGAGAGATCAAGAACAGGATTGAAGGTGAATCACCACCAACATGCATAGAATCATATTCAATTTCAAAATTCAAAAGAAAGGTATGGAAGTTGAAAAACTTCCAACTACAATCTAATGTCAAAATAAAGTACGATTCATAGTGACAGAATATCTTATAAATGGTGAGTTTACAAGATAATTCCCAGTTACCTATGACAATCTGTGTTAGTCTGTTGAGTTGGAACCTGTTGTGTTTGAATAGTAACTCGATTAAATTTGCAGAAGAGATTTTTAAGTTCTTTTCTAAATAGGCCACTTGATAGTGTAAATAAATAGAAACTTAAACAAGGACCCGTCGTTGAAAGCATTCCAACAACCGCATTGATCATATTTTCTTGAGCTGATTGAAAAACATTTTTTTGTTGATTAGCAATTATTGCTGTATAAATTAATGCAACAGAAAATGTTAATCCTGTTATACAATAAACCAATACTTGAACAAATAACATTCGAAGCATATGCCGATTGGTCTTTCGAAGATTTTGATTAGCAGCTGTTTCTAAATTAATTGAAGGTGCCATAGCAAGTCGTTTAGATCGTTCAATATTTCGTAATGTCAGCATACCAAATATAAGCATACAAAATGATGGAGATAAGCCAAAATAAATTAAGTGAAAATAAGATAAAACTATACGATAAGTTCCGGGAGGACCTGGAGGATAGCAAATAGGTTTTTGCGTTGCTGGTATAATATCAATTTTGAAAAAAATAGGCACATGAATATAAGCAATAAAGCCAATAAGAATAGTAACTGGAATAAGTCGACGAGCTACATGTACACTACTCAATGCTCTTTTATTTGTTGATGCAGAACTGCATAGATACCGATCACCACATGCTAAAACAATTAACCAAAAACCCAATCCTCTATGTAAAGGAAAGAAAAGATATGATATTCAAAGTACTCTGATGAACTATATATACCTCAATGAATTTAATGCAAGCCATGTTATTTTGCAAAATATGACTGAATGTGCTCCTGGATCTGTGTCAATAAAAGCAGATTGAATCATTCTCATAGGTAAAATATAACATGTATGCATTAATCCAACAATACTAGCTGCCAAAAAATACATACTACAAGAATTTGATCGTAATGTAGGACGAGTAAATACATAAATACTCATTAAATGTCCCACAGTACCAAGAGGTATAACTACAAAACAAAAACATCGAATAAACATCATCGCAATGTAATTTAAATTGTTTGCTTCTAATACAATATTTGGAATAGTCGACGACGACATTTTTTTTTTATGTATGATGATAAATAATAATGAAAACGATTTTTTATATAGTGTATACCTGTCAAAATGAAATATTTCATGCTTTTCTTAATATTAAAAAGATTCAAAATGAATATGTATGTTAAATAAAAAATAATATTTGACATGCGAACCGAATTGTAATTTTTTATCTATGATATATCAAAAAAATTATCTCATTCATTTTATACTTCGATAATCAAATGCACGGATGAAAAAAAATCACCAATGTAACTTAAAATTATGTCTTTTCAGTAAAACTAATATGTCCTTCCTTTGAGAGCAAACAGTAAAAAATAAAATAAAATTTGTTTTTAAGCACAAAAAAACAAGATATACATAGTGCTATTTTAATTGGATTCTTTCATGCTTTTGTTTTACATAAGCACACTGTTCTCATTAACAATTTGAAAAGTGCAATATTTTACTCAATTTTTTCTATGATAATTAATGATAAAATTCATTATTGAAGATACAATATATTGACAAATATAACAGTTTAGTTAGTAGAAAAATATGTATTTCATCATGATTGTCCAAATGGTCGGGAAGCTCACAAAGATCTTTAAAGTACTTAGGCCATCAAATATATGAAAATATCATTTGATGTCATCTTTTAGCATTAAATATATCTTTACTGTCTTGTTCAATAATCGTATACATAATTAATTTCATATTTATTACTTATAAGTTATTAAAAATAAAACTCTTGAAAAACTTTTTCTCAATATTTGTATGTAATTCAAGACTAAAATCCCAAACTCGTCGTATTGAGTTTTAGGTCATACTCGAAAACATCGTCACAAGTTTAAATATTGTCGAAATATTTAATAATATTGTTTAGAAGATACATATATGTTTGAGAGTGTGGGTGTGGGCGTGGATATTTCAGATGGAAACCACACACCCACACCCACACACACGACATCGACACCCACATCCAGAATGCCTGTATTGAATAGCTGAATAGTGCACGAAAATATCGAACTGAGTTTATTCAACTAGTCAAACAAAGTATTCCGTTAAATGATTGAATTAATGAACAGTTGAGTATAAGAATTTTAATCTAAAAATAATTCATAGTATTGTGAGGTGAATAGGTTACGCTACGAAGGAAAAAGATAAGGAACTACTTATGTATTTTGATTTAGCTGAGAGCATCTTGAGTGTGAACAGTTTTCCACAAACATAAGACTCCTACGCAGGCACATGCCCACAGTCATACTTCACTCTGTTGATGAATAGAACATTCACTTTCACCCTCAACTTTTATAAACTCTGCTTCCGTAACGTATTTTAATCAAATGCGCTGGCCTATTGTTGACACGGGGTGGTACTTTCGAATACAAGACTAGAAT
>CAJNOP010000230.1:0-18585 GCA_905250075.1 Rotaria sp. Silwood1
GAGCCGTTCTAATGATTTTTACTATCGAAATTTTCAGATAACTTTGTGAGATGAGTTTTTGTTAAATCACGTCTATGAATACCTTCATGTTTAATAAGGTTATCCTAAAAATTATTCAAATTAAAGTCAATATATATTTTATGTGAGAAGACAAACAATACATCTGAATAATTATTCAATTTTATTATTTGATAAATCGATTGATTTAACTTTATGTAAAGCCAACTGAAAGCATAATCAAAAATATACATTTTGAGAAGGTTATGCAAAAATAAACGTACGGTGTCCTTGATATTAGGAACTGCTATTAAATTAAGAATTGATAAACCAAGTTTTTCATCTTGGAACAAATAAGCCTTGGGTTTGAAATTTGATTTCGAAGATATTTTTTGAAAGCTTATCGAAAATCGTATAAATCTCCATGATCAATTACTTTGTAAGTTAAGTAAACTCAAGCAGTAGGATACATACAAGAGAAGTTTTATTGGAATATAGAGCACTCTATCAATATGTGAAACACGTTGATTGTAAAATCAAAGTTTATTTTTTATTAAATATTATCATAGGAAAATATATTCAACATAAATTCACACTTTTATCCTGTATTTAAGATAAAATACTTAAATAAATAAAATAGTAGCGTCATCTGCAGAATCTGCTGCAAATGAAATTGGGTTCTGTGCACAACGACATTGCCTAAATGCTAAAGAGATTGTGTTTCTATTTTATAGAAACAGACAAACATTTACATAATAGTTTTGATTACTGCCAGACAATATATTTTCTGCAATTTACGCCTACGATTTGTGGAAATATTCTCTTGTTCTACTGTCATTTATTATCGGCCTCCCTAAAACTAACTATGAGCTTGTCACTGTTCGCTTTTTAAAGTAGAAGACACTGTTTTGCATTTCAACTTCGAATAACTTGTTTGTTTTTCATGGTAGATTAATAGATGATTCAGGAGGAGAGTGTGAGTGTGCGTAATGACAAGCCCACACTGATAACCACATCCACACCCTTATCCATTTGGTCTCCTATATCTTAAATATCAAATTCAAATATTATTTGAATCAGATTAATCAATTTATTGAGCAACCTGTTGAAACTAATAACTGTTTTTTAGCAACTCAACAGCACGAAAAAAGAAAATAGAGTAGAATATCAGTAAAAAGAAGTTATTATGATGAGTTACGAAAAATATAGTGCATCATCGTTTATCTTTGTGTTGATGTGTATTGAATTGTTGATGCAGTATCTGAGCATCAATTTCATGAGAATGAATATTC
This sequence comes from Rotaria sp. Silwood1, assembly GCA_905250075.1. Lineage (NCBI taxonomy): Eukaryota > Metazoa > Rotifera > Eurotatoria > Philodinida > Philodinidae > Rotaria > Rotaria sp. Silwood1. Next base: position 1,290 of record CAJNOP010000230.1, read on the forward strand.
TTGACTTGTCTCTAACAGTAATATATTTTTTGTCATTTCCAATTGTAAAGTTGACAAGTCTGTATCTTTGTTTAATAAAAATCCTTGAAATATAGCCCGTATTTCCAATTTATTACTTTTTCTACTCAGCGCATAAGTTAAAATGCTATTAAATAGTCCAGATGAAGAATCTTTAGTAAAACAAATATAACTATTATCATATGGATCAGATAATTCATCTAGTCCATCTAAACATCTTTTGATTTCATCTGGAGTTGGCTTATATTTCTAATAAATATATTAAGCTTAACATATAAGAGGCAGTACGAAATATAAACTTATTTTTATATATTTTACTCTATTGAATAACTTGTATGATCAAGGTAATAACCTTGATTGTATGTATCATTGTTCGCTTCAATTTCAAAAGTTGCATCAAACTCGGGTGCAGTTGGATCATAAACACCTTCATTTAACCAATAGCCTCTTTTATCATTCATATCAATATTAACTACTGTTATCATATAAAGCCTTTCAGCTGATTGTTTTTGATGGATTATTTGAATTAAATGCATCTAATCGAACTGAAGTTTTACCAATGACTCCACTGTTCATCACACGATAGTGTAAGTATAGTGATGCATCATCGTGAACTATATTAAATTCAATTATAATTATTCGCATTTTATTATAAATATGTTGTGGTATATCAGATGGCATTTCAGTTTTTTATCGTGACAATGGAGAAATTTTAATGAAGAAAACCATGAACTTTCTTGATAAACTGTACTATTTATACTATCTTTTGAGTCACTATAAGATCGAATATCTAACCAGAGATCAAAATTACCATTAATTATTATGTTATGATTTATTGGACCAGATGCCACAATCTGAATCATACAGTAAATAACACAAAATACTTCTGATATAGACTATATGATGTAAAATTTGACGCGAAGTATGAATCTGAACTCAGATTTCTGTTACAATAATTATTTAGAAATATTTTCATTGGCAACTGAATAACATTCGAGTTTTACTCGACTATAGAGTGTCGTTTAAAACAACGAACGTTGATTATCGAGACAATCACAATTCGTAGAAACGAAGAATCGTATTCATGATAGAATTCAATAGTTTTCTTCTTGATTATACTACATTGTTGATGAAAGAGAAGTATTCTTATATTTCTATCGTCGATCGTTTTGATCTTGTAGATTGCCACTTGATTCATTTACATAACGCTTACAAGCATACAAATATTTCTCGTTTGCTTGTTATCATTATCATTGACAAGTATATATAACGTTCAATTATACATATCTAACTTTGACCACTATTTGCTATGCTTATTGGAAAATAGAGATGAAAAAACTTCATCTAGTATGTGTTTGACCTTGATTTCTAAAAGTGTAGTGTCATTCTATAAATAAATAATAAGATATACAATCCTTTCCCTTTTTTGTTGTCATGATATTAATATTGTTGTTATTTGAATGCAAAAAAAAAATCAAGAAAAATAAGGAGAAAAAAAATATTAAATCATATTTTCTAAACAAGTGGGTAGCTGGCAGATGTAGCAATACCACATTCGTTGCGTTTGTTACGAGTCATTTTGATGTAACCTTGATCACCCCAGTTTACACCCCAACTAGAAATAATGATAAGTTAAAATAGGTGAAATATTCAATAAAAATCAACTATGACAATTACCTATTTTTGACGAGCCAGTAATCTTTGCCAGAGTCTGTACCATAGCCTACAACAAGAACGGCGAGGTTAAGGTGAATTTGTGAGCAGAATGGTTCGTGATAAACTAAATTAAGCAATATGAAATGATTGAGAAATTCACACAAATACAAAACATACATACCACCATGTTTGTATAATTGAAATGAGTTATGACTAGCATCAATGGCAGCCGAGATTGGACCAATGGTAGCAACAGCTTCTTGAAGAGCACTTTCATTTTTTGATTGAATATTAATGAAGCCAGTAACAGTAGCACCAACATTTTCTACTTTGAATCGGCATTGATTATCGTCGTCTTCATATGGGTATGAGTCTTCGGTATCAATACCACCGTTGTCTTTAATGTATTGAAAGGCTTGATCGACTTCCCCACCAACGCAACCCATGTTACCTTGTTTATCTGAACAATCGACCAAGTTTTGTTCTGAAAGCGAAACTAGTTTGCCAGTTGCATTAAAGTGTTGACCTTCAAGTGAGCCAGTTGCTGAAAAAGCCCAATCTGAAGTACATTGACCTTGCTCTTTAACAGGAGTAACATATCCTTTATCACGCCAGTCTGTAAAGAAACGATATAATTGCCGTACAGTAGGTAATTTCTATTAATATTTACACGTACCAACAGTATCAGGTAATTTAACAGTTGGGTTTCGTGTAAATTCATGAGGACCTTTATTATGTTGACTACGTATTTCGATATTGTAATTCTTCATCATTTTGGCAAATTCAGTAACAGTCTATTTTTTTAATACAGAATAAAATTTGTGTTAATATCTATAAAATTTTACCAAATCAGCAAATTTGTTCATTCCGAGCCAATATGTATGAACGCCAAGATCAGCTTGAAGATTGTGTTCTTGCACATTCTTTAAATTACTTTCCCATGTAGCTCGACTGAAAAATAATGTATTTTTTTTAATAATTAATCAATGAAATCTGCAGTTTGAAATCAATATTCCATACCGAAAATGTTCTTCAGCATCGGAGTAACGTTTATTGTTAGCTTCTTTCCATAATTTCCAATGTTGATTAAGAGTAACATCGAGAGCCAATGTACAGCTAGAAGCGAGTACGAGAATAGCAAAAACCGAAATCAACTGCATCTATATTAATAATTAAAAAGATGATCATTCAAAACTAGATTTTGAGTTTTTTATCGCATCTTTTATTCACCTTCGTTTATTGTATGATAAAAGAGAGTGCAATTGAATTGCGACTTCACACAAGCTGTTATAACCTGGTGTTATCTTCTTTGCACATGTTTGTTATATCATTATCTTGGATGGTGTAGCACATTGTTACTATTCCTTTGTATATTTATAATTTTATCGTGTTTTTCAATGTTCTGCATTTATTCAGAACAACAAAATCTTTATATATATTAAACATCATCATCAAAGTGGAAACATATTTTTATTTTAGTACCTCAAAAAGAAAATTCTAGTGTCATTCTGTTATAGAATTATTTGTTGCTTTTCGAATTTTGCATGAAGAGAAAATCTAGAAACATTTAATTTCTACAGGAGACATTTGGGCAATTTGATAGTCATGATAAAGTAATATTAACACTTGCCATGATCGACGAACAGAGGAAAATAGCTACAAAATCTGCTAGTTTCTTACCATGGTATTCGAGCATGTTTACACACTATGGTTCATTTAAAAATGAAGGCACACATTTTTTTGTCAACAGACTTGAGTATGTGAAGAGCAGTCGAGAAGTTAATTCTCATAGAATGAACCCATATATCGCAGTATGTATCGTATGTGTCGATATGCACACAAAAATTGTTTCTTGATAGCTAGCTTTCGGTTGCCAACAAACCCATCATTAGGGATCTGATTCTTTCCGACTGTCACCATGCATTTAGAGAAGTCTATCACATAGCAAGTGAAGACTTGTCCTTTTCTCCGACATGTGTAAGACTCACAAGAAGAATGAAGGATGCAGAATGAAAGTTTGATGATTTGTCATCAACTTTCAACGTTGGATTGTATTCAATGAAGAAAAGATATATCGTTGCTTCTAAATCAATAGTAACGAATCATATGTAGGGTGGATGCAAAATGACAGATAAAGGCGTGGTACAATAACTGATGTCATCCGAAACATTTCACCTTTCACAGAGATAGTTGAAAAGTCATGAGTGACTGAACAGATTTAATGAGATAATGATAAAGTTGTATTCTCTAGAAACTCAGATCTGTTTCCACAACACGGCGGGAATTGTCTATGCGACTTTAGATATCGAAAATACCATGGTATAATCGTCTACACGTCAGCTTAGGTTTTCTTTTGTGATAGTTTTTTGTATATTGGAAAAACCCAACTATTGACATTGTAAAAACAAAAAATCTGTTCCATGAAAAAGACGAAAAGTAAATAAGCGCATCAATTAACTCTTGTGCTTTCTTTCGCAAATGACTTAGACAATATAACGAAAACACTTGACCTGAGTCCAAGAACAATGAGAAGGCTCATCGTGTTCATCTCGGCCAAATGAGAAAACTTATAGACTCTTTTCTTGTGTAGGCTAGAAATCAAATCATCTTAACATGAAACATAAATTGTTATTAATCATGTAGGTTTCTATCTAGTTATCGAGGATACTTCTATTCAATTGGCTATGGTTGACTAAATTTCCAATTTCCAATAAATAAATCGATAGAAATTTTTAAGAAAATTGTTCATTTATTTCGTGAAAATTTGTTCGGCATATTAGAATACTATTCCTGTAAGAGTTCGAACTCAAGAAATAGATTTGAGAAAAATATATATAACTCAAGATGGTTACATAAGAATTTTTTTATGTCTTGGAGCAGCTACCCATCTGTTTATATTTTTAAAATAAAAATGGAGTAGAACTTCTTATAGATCTTACACCTTTAGTGAGAGTAAGTCATTTGGAAATACAAGACAATGGACCTTGTAAAGGATCTGTGGTATGGAATCTGCTATTTTTGAAGATATCCATACTCAACGCAATTTTGACTAGAAAAATTTAGTATACATATGTGATTGTCTGCTGCTTACAATGTGTATTATTTGAAAGAATCGTGAAAACAGTCTAACGTATTTCAATGAGTAGGATATGAGACAAAAACACCCGGACTTTTACATTAGAGAGAATCAAGCGAAATATCTCGATAGAAACTAATTGAACCAAAAATAGATACAGAAGTTAGGCGAATTCGTATTTTAATTAACCTGTGTACGGATAATTTCTAAACATAGAGTATCAAACCAAAAGAAAGAACGGGAAAAGATCGACGTCATGTTAAGCGATGATGATCTTTACAATAAATAACTTGGATAGTACGAAGAGTTTCAATTATTCTTTTTTATCATCATTTAAAACTTAACATTCTAACCTTTTAAATGAATGTTTTTCTTTTTCTTCATCTTTTTTTCTAATGGACGAAATTCTTTTCTTGTTACATTTGTTGATGAAGATACTAATAAATTCTTTGAATTAGCAACGTGTAAACGAGTTGACGAAGAGTATAATGATAATGGCTGCTGATTTTCTTGACGAATCTAATATTGTTGAAAAATACTCGAGTTCATCATTATGTACTCTTTCTACCGTTAATAAATTACAATAATAGACTTCTCCACAATTTTTCGACGAATCTTCTTGAATTAATATATATTTTGTTTCTAGTAAAGAGATAGCGATAAAATATACACAAACTTATTATTTTTCGTGCGTCTTACATATATTTACTCAAACTTTGGAATAATCAATTGATGAATGGTTATATTATAAGCTTACTCATATTATATAGTCTGTTTGAAATAATAAATAATTAAATTTCTTTCTCTCCTATAGTTGACAATAGTTGTCACAAAATGTAATCAATACGAACATTTAAATATGAGAAGAATACATAGAAGCTTAATAACATTGAAAAAAAATCCATTGCTTGGTAGATTTTATTAAGGAACAATACATCTAACAACAAAGTATTAATGTGGACATCGCTTGTGTATTAGTGTGTAACAAGATGAGAAGACCTAGATCCACACCTACACTTCTTATAATTTCTTGATTGTTCTAGAATGTTGGTTGTTAGTTTCTTGAACGCAACAAACATTTTTTCATCAAATGATACATCATAAATCGGAGACCCAATTCTCGCCTCCTATTGTAATATACGTCACATGATTATCTGCGAATGTAAAGCTACCATATTTATCATATCTTAATCATTCAATAGTGTCTAATTTCAATTGAAATCAAGTGCAAAGATTTGTAGCATGCGAACGTATCATGAAAAGTATTCACAATATTTTATCAACATTTGGGTTCTTGTGGCGTAAGCAGCTAACACATCCAGCTTCTAAACGCAAGATTGATAGTTTCATTTTGTTTATCAATTGTGATCCGTGATTCCTGTATTTAATGAAACTTGAGTGTAGATGTATGAGCGCTTGTGGATATGGAATGCAGATATGGGTGGCTAAGTGTGGGTGTATGAGTGTCCTGATCCATCTAGCCACGCCACACACCAACATGCACACCCTTTACGTGAGCGAATATTGCCGTAATTTTTAGACTGTCCTGCAGTGTTTGGCACGAAAGCTAATAGAACTCTAACGATTGTAATAAAGCTTTTCTTTCGTTCTTCCGATGGCCATGTAAATATCATTTGGTGTCTAGCAACAAAAAAAAGAGCATTAGCTTTGTCGTTCAGTAATGCAATGAAAGTTGTCGTGTTTTTCCCTTTTATTTTCCAGCCACAATATTAGCTGCTGTGATGCATATGATTTGAGTTTCGTCGGTAGTCAATTCTACTTGAAACATCGTCATAAGTCTTCATATGCTTTTGTGTGGCAACAGTATTTACTTAATAATTTCTGCAAACATGAAAGCCATCACTTAGAATTAGGACGTAAATAAGCTTAATTTTTATCGCAGAATTACTTTATCAGTGCTCGCGATTGTTGATATGTAGATGTAAAGAAAAATGAACCCCCGCACCCTATATATATATGCACCTAACAAAGTCGCGAATATATAGAATCGATAGATATATGATGAACAAAGGACATGGAGCAATCTAATTACTAGGCGACAACAAGGGACATAGTCAACGAGACAGTGAAATCTACTTCGACGATGCAGAAAACAGAAGATGATATGCCCTCTTTATGTGTCACGCTTGATCATTCAGCCAAAGAAAAAATATCGACCAGGTAATTGATCACATATGCCATATCGTGACCACACCCTTATTGAACACATCTTTTCGTAAATCATTTCTTAAAAAGATAAATTATTTCATCGGTTAACCAAAGGATAACCCTTGGATCAACCGACAAAATTCAGTTTAAAAGTTAGATGAGTGAGTCAAGGTTGAAATTTTTCAAATAGCCTGTTCAAACCACTGGCTTGAGTTAGAGCTAAAGCGTGGATTTTTCAACCCAATTGATGTCAGTGCCAACCCTAGCCATAGGATATTTCTAACTTAGATTATATATATGTATATGTGTCTAGAAGTACGTGCACGCTAGCTTTATTGCATAAGAGCTAATCTAAGTACAAACTTGAACTATAACGTTATATATGTATAGAAAGAACTAGAAGAAAGAGGAATCAATTGAAGATTAAGGAGAGATGAAAAGAAGATAGAAGATAATGAATGAGAGATTATATACACATACGCCATCACTGTAACATATGGGATTCCGGCAATCGTCGAAAATGTTTTTCAAAAAACGATCATTTAAATAAAAAATCATACTGCATTTGAAACAGTAGACTTTTGACTATTTCCCTGTGTGTTTATCTTTGTTATGACGCTTTTTTTTAAATAAAAATTGACTTTCTTTTAAAGCAGAGTGGAGTTTACTAGGTGTCGATCGAATATAAAATGTTCGTAGGTGTCATCAGCAACATTTTAATAGTATGATTTTTTTTCGTTCTTTCACTTTCTCACTCCCTCTCGTTACATTCGAATGCACAGCTAGCAAGATATCATCGACTCTACTATCCTACGTAGGCAATTTAAGCTTGAAGAGCACGTGCGATTATTCTCATTGTTTGCATTCATCGAACTGACTCTTCATTCTTTCTCGTCAAATTCGATTGCATATGTAACAAACCTTTATCCACTTTTTCTTCGTTGCAACGAATCTTCGTTTTCGAGTAGAGATTCAAACATCGTTTCTAACCAATGAACTATTATATGGCTGATAAATTATCTATCATTTTTCAATGTACACTTTTCTTACTACTATCCGGTAATGATTGCAAAAATAATGACAAATTTTCATCCAAACTTTACGGTCCACATAAATCAATGTATATTCGTGATGCTCAAGTAAGAAAGTTGCCTTGAGTTAATTATAAAATAAACTTGGTAGCCTTTTTTCCTAGTCTCATTGAAAACCAGAGATGATACTTTCGCGTTTTATTCTAGAGTATTTCCATGGAATTTCTATCATGTGATACGAAAGTATCTCCTGTCAGCGAGAAAATTTAAGAATTCAAACAGCTTGATTAAGCGATCCTGTTCACGTGTTTGGATTGCATAACATACCTCGGCATCTTTGGTTTCCGGAAGTCGACTTTCATAGATGACTTTTGAGTGTTTTTTTCATCTTTTTCACCCAAGCCTTTTTTATTCCTACATTTTTTATCAAGCAGTTTTCTTGCAAGGCGAGTTTTATTTACTTTTAGTCGTAATATTCATAGTAATATTATTTCGAAATCTGGAACTACACTAGAGTGAATTCGAGAGAGCTAAAGGCTAATAGATGTTCATCTATGGAATTTAATATAGTGGAAAGTGATTTATATTTTAATCGAAAAAAACAATGCAACTTTTGGAATTTTTCAGATAGCTGATGTATGAGGAAAGATAGAGTGAAACTTTGTCTAAGAAAAAGTATATTTTACTTTACAGACGATGGCATTGATCAAAATGTTAATTCGTATACAATCAGGAGGGCTTTGATGTTTTCAGCTTGTTTTTTTTTGATATTCAACTACTATATGATCTAAGAAATATCAGGCTATCTAGCTTAACCAGTGATTGACGGTATTTCGGCCAATTAAATGCCGGATTCTCATTTGAATGAGGACACATATGTTAGATTTTCATTAGCAGTTTCCCTCTCTGTGTATCTAAAAATGGCTAAGATAATGTATTTTATCGTCGATCATTTTATACATATTCTTTCATTTCACTAAAAGCAACTTTTCAATCACTCGAAAAAGACCTAGTTTAAAGAACTGATGTGCTCATTCTGCTCGTCACATTTATAACACAACGATCGAGCGACGATCATCTCATTTTCAAGGTTATCATCCTATATCTGCTCAGTTAGTACGAAATATGAAAACATAATACAGTCGCTAAATTGAAGTGAGTAAAATATCTTTGAAAGAAGGTGCTTGCTTGTGCAAAGTGTATTATTATCATGAACGTGATCGTGTCGATAAACTTTGCTCAGGTCAAAATGGATGAATGGAAATTGATGGTCAAGAAGTGGAGAAACAGTAAGATTTATTCGATATCAAACCGAATATGAGGTCATCCAAGTACTGTGTTATCAACTATCCAGCAATTTTGTAACCGTATCCATCAGCATGTCATCAACATCTACATTTACTACTTGAACAGTGATATTCTAGTCATTTGTGACTGGATACTAGAGCACATCGGGTTCGGATCAAGCTCTAAAAATTTTATCGAAAAGGTTCAAGTACAGATGGATGTGGGTGGTGAGGGTAAGTGGAATTGTGAGTCTTCTCTACAACTCACCTAAACCCACATCCACAGGCAAATATATTGAAACCACGCGAAAACAGCCGAGCGATGACAGCTACATCGTGGTTCAAATTGACTTTGCCGAAAACTACCGATTTGTTCGACAAAGAGAATCACAAGGTGAACATTGAAGTACTGACCAAGCTATGCTGTTCATAGTGCACTTAATAATAGGCAGGCAACGTGGCTGCATGGCTTCTATTGGTGATTATATTCATCATGATTTGAACGTTATTTGATTTGCTCAAAAAAAATACGCTAACTTTGACAAAGAACTATATCCATGAGTGAATAAAATATAATTATCTGAGGTATATATACACCATCATCTCATGATTTGGCACAGACTCTCTACCTTTTCTTTAGCGATGGCGCTTCTAGCCATTTCCAGAGCAAGTATACGCTGTTGAACTTGCTGTACCATACGTAGGATTTTAATCTCGAAGCGGCTTGGACATTTTCATCTAAAGATCATGCAAAAGGTTCTTCTGATGTGATCGATGCAACAGTAAAAGAACGAGCAACACGCATTGCTCTTCAAGGTCAGCCCGATGCTAACGTTCAAAAAGCTCTCGGCTTTTGAAGGTTCACTTTCGATGGAAATAACTGGTCTGAACTCAACGAGCAAAGCCAATCGACAGTTGTCTTCTTGCAAAAGAACTTGTCGAAAAAAATACTTCGAGAGAGACTAGAGAAACGATGGAAACGTGTTATGACCACTAGTACGCTTCTTGTTTATCGTTAAAGACAAAATATTCGGCCTCTTTTATGTAAATTAGACGGCATCTGAAAATATCATCAGTTCAATCCTTAGTTGGATGAAACAACGTCATGTCGAAATATTTTCATTATGATTATAAATTTTAGTTCTTATTCGTTCATATTTATATGTCTGTGCTATGGTCTCATCACTATTTTCGTCTTAGACACTTTGCACATGTCGTCTAAAGGAAAAACACGAGAAACAAATTCTAGAAAGACCATCCGGTTCAACCTAGCTTCAACGATTCAAAAATTCATAGGCGAATTAAGCTGAATATCCTCATTTTTGTTGAATTACATAATAATTGAATGTCAAAAAAACAGGCTGAAAACATCGAAGTCTTCTTGATTGTATACACATTCGTATTTTGATAAATGCTCTCGTCTCGAAAAGTGAAATATACCTTTTCTTAGACAAAGTTTCACTCTATCTTTCCTCATACATCAGCTATCTGAAAAATTCCAAAAGTTGCATTGTTTTTTTCGATTGAAATATAAATCACTTTTCACTATTTTAAATTCTATAGGTGAAGATCTATCGGCGTTTAACTCTCTTGAATTCACTCTAGTGTAGCTTCAGAATTCGAAATAATATTGCTATGAATATTACGAGTAAAAATGAATAAAGCTTGCCTTGTAAGAAAACTACTTGATCAAAATGTGAAAATAAAAAAGGCTTGGGTGAAAAAGATGAAAAAAAAGTCAAAAGTCATCTATGAAATTCTATACAATTAAAGCCATGAAAAGTCGACTGTCGGGAAACATAGATGCCAACGAATATTGTGCAATCCAAATACATCAAAATAATCGCTTAATTAAGCTCTAGAAAATGCTTCAATTTTCATGTTGACGAGAGATACTTTTGGTATAACATAGTAGAGACTCCATAAAAATGCTGCCTAGGAACCTGGAATGAATAACATTCTAACATAAAAAGAGAAGCAAACGTGTATAGAACTTTAGCATGTTGAATCATCAATGAAAAATACAATATCAATTGCGTTCTCATTCCTTGGAAGGGAAAGCTCAAACTCGAACCCCCACACCCTATCGTGCACAGTACGATAAAGATTTGAAACAACCGTGATATTATAAAGTTTTATTTTCTTTCTGTAGAAATAAATGTGACGATTTTACGATTGATATGTAAAAACAGAGAAAAATTAGTTTTAACGCCAATACAATCTGCCATTAACACTATAAATGAAAACATGAACATTGAGGCATAAAGTGCTATCTTTTGCTGTAGAGACAAAACATAGTCAGTGCTAAAGTGTGAGAAGTATTGTTCCACAGAAAAGATAGATGGTGGTATTTTTCTTTCTCATCAGTTCACTACCAAGGAGATCCATATACCACCATGGTATCTCAAAATAATTTTGCAAGAAACTTTCGGAGTTTTAGAGTAAATCAGTCTTCCATAGTAGTGTTAGAGTTGTGCTGGAGTCAACTTTGCACAGTGCTTTCTACCACTTGTGTGAAAATTTCCTTGTGATTTTAATAACCTAGTTAGACGTATCATCGTTGAAAACGGTCTGTGAAAACAATTAACATCTTTTTGGGCATAGAAAATGTGAACGTCTACACCAGATTTTAGGAACACTACACGCATCTATATGCCTAAAAAATAGTGAAAATTATCTCGTAGGCATATAGATGTGTGGAATGTACCTAAAATCTGGTGTAGACGTTCACATTTTCTATGCCCAAAAAGATGTTAATTGTTACCACAGACCGTTTTTGACGATGATACGTCTAATTAGGCTAACAAAATCGAAAAAAAGTTTCTTTAAAAGAAACTGGCACAGAATACTCTTTTTCCACAAAATGGCAGATTTTTCCGGGATTTACCCAATACTGATTGGGCTGCACTGATTATCGTTTAATTCGGGCACTTCATGTCATCGCTTGCATCCTTTATACATATAGTACGCGCTTGAATATATTCTCCTGAGAGTAAAGCAAAAGAGATGGTAAAATCAGGAAATAAAAGAGGAAGAGAGACCTAAATATCTATCGTTAATCGAAAGACTAAAAATGGTTCCATTTTTTTGCTTCTATTTTGTTGACAAATTGCGTCTAATGAAGCTGAATTTGTTCGAAGTTCTTTGAAACTTGTTTATGTCATTGTGGATTTAAAATGAAATTGATACGTATTACTATACGGAATATTTAGGTAATTTATCCCTCTCTCGTCAATCCTAGTTATTATGCCATGGCAACTACTCCACTCGACACTGTCTTTATTGCTAAGAGTACTCTCCCGGACGCCGTAAGTACTAAATAATCAATAGTATTGCACAAGCAAAAATGAATAATTTAATTTTCCAAGGGTCTAGGAGTATTTGCTGCTCGTCGCATTGCACGCGGCACTTATTTTGGTCCTTACGGTGGCTATAAACACAATGATAGCTTCATTGCAGATGAAAGTGGCTATGCTTGGACTGTAAGAATAGAAGCGGATTGATACTTATCTTTTTATGCATGCATAGATTACAAGTAATTCGGGTGACATAATGTATTTCGTCGATGCATTCGATCCCAACAACTCGAATTGGCTTCGCTTTGTTAACTGTCCGAACACTATTAGTCAAGAAAATCTCATTGCAGTCGTGGGTAAAATGATATTCATGCATAACTTTCAATGAAACCGCTTATATTTTACTGTTTGTATAGATTTTGGCGAAATTTTTTACAGGGCAAGTCGAAATATCGATGTGGGAGAGGAACTTCTAGTCTACTATGGAAATGATTTCGCCGAGAAGCTTGGTATTGATACGATAAAGTTCACTTAAGTTCTATTTAAGACCTTAACTCAATGAAATAGTGTCACAAAACTTTATATTCACGAAGAACAAGAAAGACTAGGACTCTGATCTATGATTGTGCTTCCTAAATAAATGATGTTTTAGTTCCTCTAAAAGTAGAGTGCCAGTGTGGTTGCATTAATGCAAGAATGTGCATGTTAGTGGTCTTCGATTGGTATCCCAGTCGTATGTTTTAATTTCATCATGTCAACTTGTGAAATCTATAGACAACAGAATTATTAAAAAATAATGAACACATTTACTAATATGTAAAACAAAGATATGATAAATTCAACCAGTTAATAGACTCATTTCTATCAATATCTTCCTTACTGTGTGAACTTCATAAAATAGTTTAATGACAAAGTATTATCTTATTCAATAGATTTATAATTTCTCTATGACTCTCGCTACGAGCGACGAAGGGTTTTTGTGCATTGCAGATTGATCAATTGCTCAATTAATCTGTTGAAAATGGATTTACTTGGTGATGTAGTTTTCATATGTGAACTATCATTTTATCAGCTATCATCGTTGCTAACAAGAAATGAAATATCTGAAAAGATTGAGAAAGAATCAGATTGTAAGAAGTCAGTTAGTTCGAGATGAATTTTGGTGCTCTCTTTCATAATAAAGCAGCTCATCTAAAAATCATAAGGATCCATGATACATTACCTTTGTGGTAGAAAAAAGGATGTGGATGTGGGTATAGGTATGATGCTCTCAAATAATCTTGGCCTGCATCCACACCCACACCCACACCCACACCCTTTCTGCTTTTGTGACACTTAGTAAATTTCATATCATATTCATTTAATTTCACAAGAATGATTATTTGATGAAAGCCCAAATAACGTTTTTCTTGACTCTCCTATAGTCTGCTTATTGCTGTGGATGATAGACAGCATTGCTTTGCTCGCAATTGATTTGCATTTTTGCAAAATCTCCTTCAGTTGAACGATGTAATTTCTTTCTTCCTTACATACTCTTCAATAAGTGTTTGGTTTGGAATTTTTTACTTTTTTCTTGCTATTAATTTTAAAGTAGAAGATGTCTGTATTCGCTTTTCACAATGATGAAAGATCGATGCAGAACAAATTTGAGAAAAAATTAAGATCTCAGTTTTATTAAATTCGTCATTGATGACAGAAAACCAAGACATCAGTTCTATCGTTATACACAGTGCGAGCTTTGAGAAGAATTAAAAGTTAGATTGAATAATGGATTGATTGTTCTCTTCTTCAACTCTTTATCACTGGGTGTGGGCGTGGGTGTGAGTGAATGTGGGATATTGATGCCTTAATGTCACAGAAGAGACAACACACCCATACCCCTACCCACGCCCACAGCCACACCCTGCTTGCAATCACAGTTTTTTTAGTTCTATCTCTGATAAAAGTTTGGTGGAAAACGGTTCAACTTTACCTTGATTTTCACGTGTTCCGAGACTTCTGACGAGTACTGTAGTAGTGGACACACACTCGAGTCACATCCTCTTTGAAATTTATTTTCTAGAATGTATTCTTTAATTTCAGTTTTGTTTTTACGAAATAAGCATATGATCGTAGTCTAAAGCATGGATTCCTGTTCGATCATGGTATTGTTGATTGAAGTTCCATCATCCTTCTGTGCTACTCTTCGTTCCGTAGAATGCTAGAATAATGATAAACATAAGAAATTTCAACTAAGTAAGTTATTGTGACACTCACTTTTTTTGATGAACAGAATGGGAATATCTCATTCGGAGATATCAACAATGATCCGTCTACCGTTTTTGAGTCCTTTGACTCTAAACGAAAAATAAGTATTGATCTGACGATAAAAAAATGTTTTTCTATTATAATGTTTTACCAAAAATCAAGGCGAATATCAGGCCAAGAATAACAGTGATAAAGATACCATTAAAACCATACCACAAGGGAGATATTGAGAAGAGTGATGTTAATAAATTAGAGCTAGCAATTGTAAAAAAGAATTAGATCTAGTAATTTCTTCTACGTGGCATTACCGTTCGTTTATTGATGTCGAAAGACTCATATTTACGGATGGTATACATCCGACAATTGACGTCGGCAAGCGGCCTCTTTGCCTTAAATATGGTTTTACAGTGATAGTAGCCCCAACTAGTACCCACATTTGGAATATGAGAGAGAGAAGAAAGGCAATCAGAACACTCTATGAATGTAAAAAGAAATCAAACATGGAGCCTATTTGATAGATGTAATTTATTCTATTCACTCGACTTTGGACTCGTGGTGCAAAAAATCCGAGTAAATAAACACCAAGGATCGGAGTTGTAAAGGCGCCATTGATTTGTAAAACAATCTGAATATAAAAGACAAGAAATAGGTAAGTAGAGAACTATAGAGCATACGAACTGTCATGATGTTATTCTTCATATGAGACATGACGAATGCGAGAAACATAATGAGAAGACCAATCCCGACCGCTACATGACCGAAAAGTAACAAAGCGAATGCTGTCAATAGATAGAGAACCATACTCGCACAAGAACTTCGACACGACTGCTTGACTTTTATTCGATATTGGACGTGTGATTGGCAGTCGTTTATAGATATCTTCGAGGATAACTGCTGCCATACTATTAATTCCACTTGAAATTGTACTTAAGGATGCACTCAAAATAGAAGCTATGAAAAGACCGGTTAAGCCAGGATATTGTCCTAATATCTGAATAACGAACAACGGATAGAGCTAGCAAAAAGAAACCCGTCTCATATTCAAATTATTATAGATTGATTATCCTACTTGATCCGGTTTCGAAATGAGTTTAGCTCGTAGTGGATCACATTGACTATACTTTGCATACAGAAGACATCCAACACATATACAAAAAATTATCATCACTACAGTCATCACATAATTGGCCCAAGCAACCCTATCGGAAAAGAATTAAAAAAAAAACACTCGCAATTCTTATCTTAGAATACCGTTGTGCCGCTTTTACATCTTTGACACACATATATCTTTGTGCTTGAGTTTGTAAACAGGTGCATAGGGCTGTGACAGAGAACGTGCTACCGAACAGGATACTCCAGAAAGTATAACGAATTGACGGATCCAGAGTGATACTACAAAAAAAAGAAATTTTCAAAATCTGTCATCGATAATCATGATTCACTTTTACACTGCGAATTGTAATCGATTTCCAGTGGCCAATGTTTCAAACACTTTTGTTATACCTCCCGCATCGACTAAGCCTTTTTTATCTGTTTAGAAAACGAAAATTGTTATTTTCAATAATAAACATACCGAAAATAATCGATAAAATAATGCCTAAAAACATCATAATCGCTTGTATAACATCCGTCCAAATCACGGCTTTCATTCCGCCCTGGACTTTATTTGAAGATGAAAAATTGGATCCTTTAAATGTCGAAGTTCATATATAAGAGTCACTTACAATACTCGTATAGACTGTGCAAACCAATCCACACGATCCAACTGCTAGCCATATGTTTAGTCCAGTCACTTGGCTCAAAGCCAGGCTCGGTCCATAGAGAATAACACCCATATAAAGAATCTAAACAAACGATTTACTGATGTCAAAACGCAAAAATTCCCTTTTTTTCTATTTACAGTGATAAAAAGAAAAGTAGATGTCACCACGATACGAACTGTCAGTGAGAAGCGTCGTTCAAGATACTATTATTCAGAAAGAATTGTTGGATTATTGCAGAAACCATCTTTATATACATACAGCATAAATACTGACGTTTCCAATTTGATGAAACTTAGGTATAAATAATTTTGTCGCCAGATAAGTTGCTATCAACCAAGAGAATACTTGTAGAAAGAAAAAAAAAACGAAAAAAGAACAAGGTACAAAAAGTTTTTGAAATACATTTTAGTCGGCAAACATTTCTCTTCGTACCGAAATAGAAATACATAATTCCATATTGATATATTTCTACAGGAGTTCCAAGTAGAGTGGCCGCAGATCGGACACTTGCCAACAGACTCATTGCTGTTGGTAATACCTATCAGAGCGAACAATAAATATTTCACATGTATCCTTAAGCAACACTTTATTACATTCATTCGACCATCTGCAATGTAAAATTCTTTTGCTGACAATTGTTTAGACCGAATACAACCTTGATAAATACCAATGATGGCTGAAAAGCCTAATAATATTTGATTAATATTTGTTTGCATTCAGGACATCTGTCTAGACTTACTCAAAAGTAGAGCTA